>VMBQ01001728.1:68105-140605 GCA_007657795.1 Dreissena rostriformis
TATGTGTGTTTATTGTTCGCAAATTCTAACTATGATTTTTGTGATTAAATCATTCGTGAATCTTAAAAAAAAAGCTACACACCTGTCAATGTTGCCCTCCAGCCTTACTGTATCTGGAAACCGTTTCTTTTAAGTGTGCCCTCCGTTTGAGAATAAGAGCAAAGGGAATGTTGTCGGAGACTCTTTAATTGAAGGAGCTACAAGAAACTTGACATGCAACCAAAACTACAGTCCGCGTAACACCACAAACGTAGTAAGCCGATGTGCAAATGGCCAATGGTCACCAATAACGGAATGTGTTAAAGGTACTCTATTTCAAAAAGAAAAACTGTGAAAAAAAATATATAATTTTAACTCCCATCATCATGACCAAGTTAATCACAAACTTATCACCACCCATTATTGAAACATCAAGGTCGTTATCTTCTGAAAGCATTTCAAACTTTTATATTGCAATTATACTTAAGATATGAAAAGTACACAGCCATATAATAACAACACCGATTTTGACAGGAACGATCAAATGAATTTAGAGCGCCGAACTTTTTTTAAACACAGCTTATATGAACATTTTATTGATGGCGTAATTGTAAGGGTTTTATTATAAAATCATTATTCCATCTTTGAAAAAGGCAACACATGTGTCCATGTACCGATGGTTTTAGACATGGCCCTAAATCACCTCTTTATATAGGAACCGTTCCTTTTTAGTGTGCCCTCCGTTTGATGAAATAAAGAATGGGACGGTTGTCGGAGACTCTTTGCTTGAAGGAGCTATTCAAACCTTGCAGTGCAAACAAAACTACAGTCCGCGTAACACCACAAACGTAGAAAGCCGATGTGAAAATGGCCAATGGTCAACAATCACGGAATGTGTCGAAGGTTTGATATGAAATATAAATAATACGGATGGCAACGAATATCAAAATTGGTATTCGCATATTTTGTCATAAAGGTATAATCTGTGAGCAAAGTATTGTAATATTGGAATACTTGATCGTTGGGGACACAATACATGTAAACAGATCTAAATATCTAAAGATCCATATTTAAATACTTTATTGAACATAAATACCTGATACAAACATTTCTATTCTTATTATTGGAAAACTGTTGAACACAAATGTAATTGTTATTATATCAAAATACATCAATTAAATACACTTATTTATAGTTCAATAGATAACAAATATACATACATACATATGTTTAAAGAGAAGAAAAATCATGACTGTAATCATTCATCATAATCGATAAACACATGTGTTCTCAGTCGTTAATATAATATGTTTAAGCATGCATCAGTCATTCGCAGTTAGATCATTACAAGTCCGTAATACATTATACGCTTGATAATAGACCTTGGTTGACATTATGTGATAAGCAACGTGCAAGCTATTGTCAACACAACAATTGGATGAGGGGTGTGTGTGTGTGTGTGTATATATATAAATATATATACATGTATATACATGTATATATTAGTAATGAATAAATAGAATTCACATATAATCTATTTCCAGACTGTCCTCAATTTATCCCACCAAAGTTTGCAACTGTGTGGAGTGAAAGGATATCGACCCATGTCGGGTCTACACAAACTCTGACATGTTGGGATCAGTACAAGCCGCTGAACGCAAGCAAGATCACAAGTGTTTGCGACAACGGCGTTTGGTCGAGCGTAACCAGATGTGTGCAAGGTATGAGAATATACTAAACATGTGTATCTATATGCTTTGCAAACCGGTAAACATTTACAAATTACGTTGTATATACTGTGCATTTTTTAATACGCTTAGTGATATTACTAACCCTAGGTACATATTTTATTTCTACCGATTGTCATTATTTGCCACACTAAGCAAATATTTAAATTAATATTCTAAATCGAGGCAACTTAAGATGCAAATTTAAAGGTACGTGATTGCTGTGAGGAACTGAATAAAATATATACTTGCTTACGTAATACTTTATCGATAATCGATTATGTGTTTGTTTCAGATAAGTGTGTTTACCCTGCATTTGAGTTTAAACAATCCATCTACCNTATATGCGTGTGTGTGCGTGCGTGCGTGCGTGCGTGTGTGTGTGTGTGTGTTAGGTTTGGTTGATGTGAAGTTAGTATACGAAGAAGAAAATGCCAGTTCGGTTTAAAGAAGAAATCCTATTCAACCGCGAAGACAAAGCATTAACAATTTTCGTAATGCATGCAGTAATTGTATTCTATTTATTTCGTGTTGATGTATTATTTTTCTTAAAAAGCTTATAGCAAATATGTTAAGCTTGAATAAGGAATAAGGAAATTTCCTTATTCCTTATTCGAATTAGGAACTAGGAAAAGGGAACCAACTTACTATCTATAGTAGATTGTAACCTTTTCCTGTTGGGTGGGTTTCAAAATGAAAATGAAAATAGAAAGTGTGTGACCGTGTGTTGACAAAGTATATTTTAAATGACAGGGTATTTTCCTTAAGACTCGATTTTAAATATTAAAATAACGCTAAACTTTGGTTCATGATAATATTCAAAGGAGTAAATATTTAAATTGATACGCCATTCTCAATTAAATTCATGAAATTGTTTCTGTTTTTCATGAAAAGCACAGGTGAGAGGGTTATCTTATGCAGTAGTATGCCACTAGTTTTAGTTATTCCTGTATTTATCTACCAGCTAAACGTTTTTCTTAAAATTAAAATTTTGCAAGAAAACACTTGTTTTTCATAAAAAAGAAAGTTTTGGCTAAAACAATTGACAATTTTGTAATTACTTTCCAGTTTGCTGCATGTACAGTCAAGTTACCATTACCGGATCAGTAGCGTAATAAAGTTGTTCTGGTGAAAAGCAATAAATGTTTTGACTGAGACTTCTTTTACACCAGTTTGATAAAATATTACCTGTGCTTACTGTTTCAGCACATAGTCTTATTTTTAAACGCAGTAAAAATGTATTTGTAATATACCTTTTTTTCGCCTCAGAATTCATGCATTAACGGATCAGTTGTAGCCATAACAGATCACATGATCGAAAACTCAGGAGGGCATCTAACACGCTTTTTGAACTGTCAAAACATGAACTGTGTTGTTGACAATGACCAAGTTACATTGCCAGTTATAAATGATATTCATTTTTTTTTGTATTAATTGTTTTCTATATGTGATCTTGTATCAACACTTTACACATGGTGTTCTTGTGTGAGTTATCTGTTGAAAATCCTAAATAGATCGAAAAGATATGGGCATCTTATAAACCATGTAAATTGTTTGAATCATATCTAATCATCGATATTGAACAATGAACACAAATAAAACATTAAGATTGAGATCATTTATTGAAAGAATCAACAAGATTTGCATATATTTGAATATAATATATTATCAATACACATATTACCACACTTGATCCGTTTTTGCCCTAATTCTTCATTTCATTTAAGGTGTTGCAAAATTTCAAACACGAATCCAAAATAAAATAGAATTTTGCAGGCAGAAAGACTACTAAATGGCCTTTAAATAAATGCGTAAACCTCTTACTTTCCAACAGAGTTATAGCATGTGGCCGCGAATAATGTTCAATTTCGATTTGGAAACAAGACGGAAGTCAACAAAGTCGTATATACATGTCAGCAAAATATACCAAAATGTTTGAAAAAGAGTAGCTCCGATGACGACTCGATCAATGCGTTTTAAAGAACAGGCCTTGAAGATACTGTGTGCAAAATATCATCTTAAAATGTCAACTATTTATCGCGATAGGCAGTCTTGAACATCAAAGTGATCCGCTATGGGTAACAGTGCCTTCCACAGGAATATTTGCAGGCGCCCCTGGGCTGATCGGGGTGGGTGCTAGAGGGGTGTCCCCCTCCCGACAGTGTTTTTTTTTTTTAATTGAACGTGTCAATTGAGGTTCTGTGGTGCGTTATTACTCGATGAAAAACAGCTTCAAAAGACGTTATTTGGTGCGCTATGACTCTTCAAGAAAACCACCCAGCTGTAGTCATTTATGAAGATATATTTTTTAATTGTTTTAAAACTTTCCCGCATAGAAAGTAAAATTCCGACCCGAACAATTCCCCAATACATCCCTATCAACCCGACTCTATTACTGCATACTTAATACTTTTCAAGTTTCTTTTCATTATCAGATAATCCCATTTATTTCATTTTTAAAAGCACTTTCTGGTGAATATTGATGCTAAAAGTACTCAATAATTTCTGTAACACAAACGTTGCCATTTTTCTAAAGTATCAAATAAATTTCGGCGTAAGTTACTATTTATAGATTTGATGAAACATTGCCACTGAACATGCGTAAATACCCTGACGTGATGTGTGCAACGCTCAATACTTCCACGCTTTCTATGCAGATAACGAGACGTTGTACATGCTGTACTTTTCAAGCCGGTCAACACGAAATAAATTATCTATCTATCTTTCAATACTGTCTAACTCCCCTTTCGGGTATTATTGACAGGTATTATCACTGTAATTTAATTGAAGCAAGAATTTGTTAATGTTGAGTTATTATTTACCTTCGCAAGTGTGCATGGTGTGTTTCGGATTGCATACATGTTGACATTAAAGTTTGTGAGTGGGTTTCGGATTACAAATTTAATTATGCTCATTTGAGATTTCAACAAAACATTTACAGTTGCGTAATGAATTCAACGATAATTTGTTTAAACGCTTTACGAGTTGAGTAAATGTTTTGACAGTATTTTGCATGAAATGCACAAATTCCACGAGGATTACCGCCGGTTGCCTTCATCAGTCTTTTAAGAAACTGGCCAATATTTCTGTGGCAATTTCATGTGTGTCACGAGTTGTCTGCATGATTTAACTGCAGGTAGTGCCTGCATACGAGTGCAGTCGCTCATTCAAAGCGTGCGCTCTCATTGGCCAATATTGAATTTCCAATACAGCGAAGCTCCGCCTTTAGGCGGGCTTTAGTTGGGTAAAGAGTTACATGACGTAATTGACAAAGGATCGTAAATCAGCTCTCACAATTTTCGGCGATTTCGCTATTGCTTTGATCTTTAGAATGGCTTGTTACAGTAACTGAAAAATATACACTGATCGGAAAATGTTAAGGCGCCCCGCGGACTCTGATTTCGAAATTTAAGCGCCCCGGAGAGGGACCGTTAAATGGCCTGTGGAAAGCACTGGGGTAATGATCCGGTATTGGTTACTTGACTGTACACACATTTCTCAAATTGGTCTCCTGAATATGAGAACTTATGTGAAGTTTTAAAAATGGTAAATTGTAAAGAAAAGTATCACTGTTATCAGAAGAAGTATGCCACTGTATGATGTGTATATTCACTTACACAGTTTTAATTGTGTCACTGTCACTGACAGCAATGTTAAGGATACTTTATAGTTTACAATGTTCTTTTCTGCAAAGAGTTAAAATATTTAAAATAAATAAAAAAGTATAAAATTCTGTTTTGTTAAAGTATAACTTCATCAGTTGTACACAAATGCAAAATTGTTCTTTAAAAAATATCGGAACATCATGTTCTGTTAAAATTAAAAATAAAAAGTTACACTGAGAGCAAACATGACTAGTATCCAGAACAAACAGCATAAATATTTAATAATTCAGATTATTATATACCTTTTGGAGAAAAAATAAATATATTAGTACATGTATAGTACAATATGTATACTTTTAATTACAAACATGTATGCAAGATAACATTGTTGAAACCCCATTTTCTATGACTGCATGGACCCCTAAATATGAACCATATGAGCACAAGGGACCCCTTAAATTTATCTCTAAGTAAGGCACACAGTAACAAGAGGCCCATGAGGGCCTGAATCGCTCTACCGGCTTGAATGTCAATGGAATGGAAAGTCAACATGTAAGGGAATACTGAAAACACAAATCCTTTCATCCTTGCCAAATGAATGATCAGATGGCTTATATTTTATTTAATTTTAAATTAATAATTGCAACTTATTAAACAACCTACTTTAATGCCTCGGACCAATACAAATTCAAGGGGAGATAATTCTGGACTTTTTACTCTGATGTAACCCATTTTCAAAAGGGTTCGAGTCCTTATTAATATAAAGACACTGAACAAGTTTGAAAAGAATTGGATGAAAACTGTGAGGTTTATCGCGTTAACAAGAAAAAGTGTAACGCACGGACGGGCGGACGGTCTGATGTAACCCATTTTAAAATAGGGTTCGAGTCCTCATTAATATAAAGACACTGAACAAGTTTAAAAAGAATCAGATGAAAACTGTGGAGTTAAACGCTTAAACAAGAAAAAGTCTAACGCAGGCACGGATGCACGCACGGACGGACGGTCTGATGTAACCCATTTTCAATAGGGTTCGAGTCCTGATTTATATAAAGACACTGAACAAGTTTGAAAAGATTCGGATGAAAACTGTGGAGTTTATCGCGTTAACAAGAAAAAGTCAAACTGACGGACGGACAGTCTGATGCAACCCATTTTCAATAGGGTTTGAGTCCTCATTAATATAAAGACACTGAACAAGTTTGAAAAGAATCGGATGAAAACTGTGGAGTTTATTGCGTAAACAAGAAAAAGTCTAACGGACGCACGCATGGACGGTCTGATGTAACCCATTTTCAAAAGGGTTCGAGTCCTCATTAATATTAAGACACTGAACAAGTTTGAAAAGAATCGGATGAAAACTGTGGAGTTTACCGCGTAAACAAGAAAAAGTCTAACGCACGCACGGACGCACGCACGGACGGCAGACGGACGGTCTGATGTAACCCATTTTCAATAGGGTTCGAGTCCTCATGAATATAAAGACACTGAACAAGTTTGAAAAGAATCGGATGAAAACTGTGGAGTTTATCGCGTAAACAAGAAAAAGTCTAACGCACGCACGGACGCACGCACGGACGGCAGACGGACGGTCTGATGTAACCCATTTTCAATAGGGTTCGAGTCCTCATGAATATAAAGACACTGAACAAGTTTGAAAAGAATCGGATGAAAACTGTGGAGTTTATCGCGTAAACAAGAAAAAGTCTAACGCACGCACGGACGCACGCACGGACGGCAGACGGACGGTCTGATGTAACCCATTTTCAATAGGGTTCGAGTCCTCATGAATATAAAGACACTGAACAAGTTTGAAAAGAATCGGATGAAAACTGTGGAGTTTATCGCGTAAACAAGAAAAAGTCTAACGCACAGACGCACGGAAAATACCATGCCATGACATAAGCTCTTCTGGCCATTGGCCAGTAGAGCTAAAAACCCTTCATATTATGATGAGGTCATGATGACACGTCTGTATTTATCTGTGTTCTTTCAACTTCCTTTTTTATTCAGTATTTGACAAAGTGTTGCATACTTGTAATATTGTGTCATATCATAATTTATTAATAATGTATACGAAAAATGAAATTGTATAAGGTGGCTGTGGTGTTTTACCACAATAACATTTCAGCAAAACGACCCATTAGAACAAAACATTCATGTTAAACCAATGTGCATTGCTAATATGAAAGATATAAATAATTACTAGATATAATATACCAAAACAAAAAACTAGAAAATGAGTGAAAAGACAAGCTTTTCTGAGGAGGAAATCATAGAGGCGATACATGAGTGGCCTGTCACTGCCAGTGACAACCCGTATTATGATGACCAGACAGAGAGAGCACACAACCCAGCATCTGTCTCCTCATTCTTTCTGAGGAATGTCGGCAGAGCAAAGAAGGTATGTATCTATAAGTATGGTAAATGCCAGTCTGACACTGTTTGAATTCTAGCAGGACATTTTGACTTAACATAATATGTAGTTCTGTATATATTTTGCAGTGCCTAAACAAGACTCTTTGGCCTAGATTATTAGTGTTATAATAATATACCTATATACATGCATGACTTTATGTGTGTTAGATCTTTGTGGAAATGAAGTCATTGTGTAACTAAGCCTCACTATTAATGCTGATAAAATAAACTTTCTTTTGCAATATGCCCAGGTAATGTCGATTAATACCCCTTTAAGTTGTTAAATGTGTCAAGACCTGCATGTTCAACTTAAATGCCTGAAAGCATAAGAGGATATAACACTTACTTATTGACGTATCAACTCTGAGTAATAATTAGTGGGGGTAATAATTAGTCCCCACTCAGTTTTACCAGAATGGACAAAAGGTTTACCCTCAGTCCCTCATGTCTTTCTCTCTCTCCGCAAAAATGGTAACAGCTATTTCTCAAAAAGTACTGAAGATATTTGGATGAAACTTGGTTCAAAAGACGTCAAATGTCAGGTTACAAAATAACAAAACTTAAAATTGTAATTACTCAAAAATTACATAAAATATTATTATGAAACTTGGTACAAATTTATATACATTCAGCAACAGATTTTCTGTAGGTCTGTCTGAAAATCTCTTCCACTTTTTATTTTTGCTTTTGTCTATCTGTCTGCAAAAATATTGCAATAGCCCAAAAATTACATAAGATATAACATATAATGAAACTTGGTATACATATTGAAAATGATGAGAGGATTATGCATGACCCATCATTTCAGCACAGGCTAATCTGGGACGAAACTTTTACGCACATGTAATAAACTCCAGTATCCCAGAGCAATGCTCAAATACTACTGTAGGTATGGGTGTCAGGTTTCAGTAGCAGATGAAGGCGATGATGCTGGTGATGGGGATGAGTTACTGGTGGATACCGCCCTGGCCGTCTGGTGGAAGCGGACGGGACGGCATATGGTGGCCTCGGCCAGCCTTCCCAGCACTGACAACCCAGACACACTCATCAGATATATTGCTGGGTAGGGACTAGTATTATTATGCCCCCCTTCGAAGAAGAGGGGGTATATTGTTTTGCACATGTTGGTCCGTCTGTCTGTCCATCCACCAGATTGTTTCCGGATGATAACTCAAGAATGCTTAGGCCTATGATCATGAAACTTCATAGGTACATTGATCATGACTGGCAGATGACCCCTATTGATTTAGAGGTCACTAGGTCAAAGGTCAAGGTCACAGTGACTGGAAATAGGAAAATGGTTTCCGGATGATAACTCAAGAACGCTTAGGCCTGGGATCAAGAAACTTCATAGGGACATTGGTCATGATCGGCAGATGACCCCTATTGATTTTCAGGTCACTAGTTTAGCGTATATGCCTATATTATTTATGTTGTATTGTGTTGAGATTTATGGCTACACCTTGGTCTTACGTGCACTTGGTCGAACCAATTCTATGTGTCTTTTCATAGAGTTGATTTGAATGTTCTGAGTTAAATATTATGCTAATTGTTTAAAAACATTTACACATGATACCTACCGGTACTTATCTTGTTATCTTGTTGTATATAAATCATATTTCAAGCCACTGCATACTTTTGTGGGACTTTTCAAATGCCATTTAAATTTCTTAAAAGTATTTAATACTGTTTATTTTAATGATGTTCAATCAAATACAATAATAGATTAAAGAACATAGTACATGTACATAGTAAGTCAATTCATTTGCCTGAGAATATACATTCCGTACAGCCAAAATTTTTTATCTAATTCCTACAAGGACTGATGAAGGCCTAGAGTTCATGCAAGATGAGATCAAAAGACTGCGAGGGAAGCTCTCAAAGGGCTCCAAGAATCTCAGTGTCCCGTCGGCTCTGTCCTCCTTCTATGAACGGCTCGGCAACCTGAGTCTTGCCATGATGCATCTGGAAACTGTCCTGCAGAAGACTCCTGAAGGTTTGTAAATGTTCAATTTCATGTAATAATCATTGGTTGCATAAATGTTTTTGTAAATGATATTCTTAATAGCGCTTGCAGAATAAGCATAACTTTAAATATTGCCTTTTAAGCAAGGCTTGATATCACCTGATCGACATTCTTGTGGATAATACCACACAGTGAAGTCTAATAAATATAGGAAATGTCTTTAAAAGGCTAAGCAATGATATTTATTCATCCACAACCTACCCGTAGGCAGAAGTGGTTGTATATTGTTTTTCACCTGTATTATCAGACCGCAGGTCTACGGATGATTGGTAGGTCCAGAGACCATTTTGTACCGGGACAATATCTAGAGAAAGCTTGGACTTGGAATCATTTCAGTTAGTATACTGGTTGGTCCTTAGTGCATTTTGTTTTCACACTATAAAATGTGGTCAAATCCAAGTCGTTATGCTGGGCATTCAGGTGTTAACTAAGAAGGCTGACATTTTTTAGGTCAAGCAGTCAGAGATTGCAATGGCAGGGGCTTTTTACAATTTTCGCACACAATCTAAACCATGCTTATGTTATCATGAGATCAAAGGTCAAGGCAATATGAGCATGCAATCTTGAAAAAAATGTCGTAACAATTTTACTTATTGACAACTTGGCTGCATGTTGAGGGGTTGGGGGGAGGGGGGCTTACATGTTTTACAGTTTTACAAACATCTTTTTAGCTCACCTGAGCACAACGTGCTCATGGTGAGCTATTGTGATNGAAGACCTATGTTTTATTGCTGTATAATGAACAACCATTGTCTCACTACTTAAGGAATGGTACGACTACCAGTCAATTTGTGCAAATGTTTAACATTGTTTTCCTTCGAATTGAGAATTGTATCACTACCAGAAAAAAACATGTCAAATAAATTACAAACATTAGTATTGATTCTTACATGTGTTTTTGTGTTTGAATATGTAACATATAACAAAGTTAAATTTATGTGCATATGTATATATATAATATGGATTATTTCCCTTGAGTTTTGACATGTTTTATTGTGACTTTGTTAATATTGTTAGAAATTTTGTATTGGGAAGTTATAAGGGTGCCCAGTTTATATAGAGGTAAACTCCATACGGCAACTTAACTTAAAGTTCTCCAATAGTTTGTTTATTTTAACTTGATTTCAAGCTCACCTGAGCACGAAGTGCTGATGATGAGCTATTGTGGTCAGTCTACTTCCGGCGTTTGTTGTCATATATCGTCTGTCGTGTGTCATTAACGTTCAGTTCGTTATCCCTCTAGGTGCCACATTTTTAATTCAATCACGTGCGTTCAAACATTGTGTCACACGATCAAATCTTGGAAAAAAAATGTGTTACCACTCGAGTGGCTAAATTTAATGACTCAATATTTGCGACCTTAGAAAGAATGTTCATTTTGACAATAACTAGACCGAGTTCGAGACGTGTCTCCAAAAACTAGTTTATCAGGTCAAAGGTTAGAAACAGATTGTATCTCTAGATAACTCAATCTTGATAAATTTGTTCAGAAGGTTTATCTAGGCCGAGTTTGAACCTGGGTAATATGCGTTCAAAAACTAGGTGACAGGGTAAAATCTTCGAAAAACTTGTCACAACTCTAAAGGCCTTATTCTTTGCTCATTATCGATGAAAGCTGGTGAGAAGGTAAATGTTGACAATGTCTGAGCAAAATTTGTATTTCTGTAACGTGTATCTAAAAACTAAGTTACCAAGTACGAAAAAAAACTTGTTACCACCCTGGAAGCACTATTTATGACACAATCTATATTAAGCTTGGTACGAATGTTTATCTCGACACTATCTTGGCCTTGTTTAACTTTGTGTCACTTGCGTAAATTAATATGAGCCACCAGATTAAATCTGAGAAAACTTGCTGCCACTCAAGTAGTAACATTTATGACTCAACGTTAATGAAACTTTATCAGAATATTTATCTGTGTGTGTCCAAAATAAGTTCACCAGACCCAATGTGAGACAACACAAAATTCCACTGTATAAGCCAGTGTATGATTCAATCTTACTGAAACATGGTCACACTCTATAAGCCAGTGTATGATTCAATCTTACTGAAACATGGTCACAGTGTGTATAGCAATATCAAGACTATATTTGAATCTGGATCAAGTATCGTCTAAAACTATGTCACCAGGTCAAGTCATGGTGTACATTGAACTCAGGTGAGCACTTTAGGGGACGTATGACCCTCTAGTTTGATATTCAATATAATTAATATAATATAATTATTTATATAATTTCAAATACATTATTTAAGTGTTTTTACAACATATAACATAATGCAGACTTTACATCTGTTTGATAATTTGGTGATTTGGAAAGTGTTGAGCAATCAAAGGAATTCAATCTTCATACGATATTGTTTACTAATCGGTTGCTTGTTTTTAGATTTGAAGAAAAGTATATGACCACAGTGTTTCTTTAAAAATCTAAATATTATACGAAACCTTTGTTCTTGGTATTGGAAGTCTTATTGCTTAGAACCAAAAATGGTATAGTAGGACATCGACATCAATCGACAATGAAATTTACTCAAAACGATGCAATACTTATGAACATATTATTTCCTGATAAAACCGTAAAAAGTCATTGCCTATTTTATAAGTTATTTATTGTTTTGTTAAACATAAACTATTATTTTATTTCAGCGACTTTGGGAAAAAAGAACTGTTCGTTTGAACATGATTTATGTGACTACACTGTGACAGTAGGGGCACATGGATGCAACTATGAATACAAATGGAAACACACGTCAGAGAAACTAGGATCTGGTATTTGTATTTCATTTGCTGAAGTTTGCCGTAATCATATTTTTTGGAACTTTGAAGCCATCAGGTTTATACATAGACTTTAAAAGAGCAATTCAAGCGACTGTTTTGTGGCTGTATTACAGCCATTCATAATAGCGAGATTCAGTTGTTGTGTTTTTATTTTTATCCCGTTGATATGTCTGAAAATTGCACTTGAATATTGATACAAGAGATGATACCATTAATATTAATCAATGATATTTGCAATTCACAGACCATTACATGATGGCAGAAGCACCTTTTAACATCACCATGACCAGCGTGGACTACACAGATTTTTCGCTGGGTAGTATGCAGACCACTGCCAACTGTTTCTTGCGCTTTGCCTACCTCAGTATGAACTCCTCCGGTTACATTGACGAAATGAACAAAGGTTTGTTCAAAACAGTGGGACACGATTCGGAATGGAACTGGTGGCTTTTATTTGTCAAATTAATGTAAATCATAAATGGCCCTTGAAAATAATGTTCCTCTATTTAGGCCTCTCTTTCGAAGAAGGGGAGCATATTTTGATGCTCCTGTTTATTAGTCGATCGTTTTGTCTCTATACATAGATAAATGCTTTGCTACAATGATGCAACTTGATGATGTGATGGTTACTAGGGAAAAAAGGAAGACCTCTGATAATTTGGAGGTCAACGGTTCAAGGCCAATGTCACAGGGGTATTTAACATGAATTAATATGGGTACACATTCAGTTTTTGTACTTTAAATTCCCATGGTCCCCATCCCTTACGTTGACTTTGACTTAGAAAAAACATCATCTTAAAATTACACACGGTATTCCCTAGTTACAGCATATTTTATGGTACTGCAGTTACTTGCATGACATCACTTCCATTGGCTATAATCAATCTTTGAAATAATGTTAACGAAAACTCAGCACCGGCCAGTGTAATGACTAGGCTAATTTCTAAACGGGGCCTTAAGATAGGGCATTTAACTCATTGAAAAATCAGTTGGGGGTACACTTTTTAAAGAAGGTTTTGTTGTGAGAATGTTGACTATGATCAAGGTTTGTGATTTCAGTATGAATTATCAGTTCAAGTTATGATGTTATAAACTATGCCACAGAGATATACCACATAAAAATGTCAAGTTATTTCTAAAGTCCTTCCCGGGCAGTGATTTCTGAACATATGTCAGTTACAAACATTCAAGTGTTTTTAAAACTATAACAATGATTTTGACTTCATTTTAGTAAAACCAGGAAGGTTACAAGTCATTGTAAACGGCCTACAAACTGATCTGTCGTCAACGTTTCATCCCCGACGATCAGCTTGGAAGAAACGCTGCGTCAATGTCTGTGGTTTGGAGAGGTCACAGCTGAATATCACCTTCAGATCTATAGCAATTACTGCTGCAATTGATAATATCTCTCTCTCGAATGATCAATGTGAAGGTAAGGCATCTGCCAACATGTCCTTATGAAAGTACTTTCGGTTCGTGTATGCGTCGGATTGTGTCAATATTTCATCAGACGTCTTTTATAAGACGATATTGTAAAATAAGAAACTTGCCAAAGTTGATGTTATGATGAAGTGTCTCCCACCAAACTTGTGACCTTGCTCATATGTCAAGGTCAAAGTGTTTAACAAAATGACTTATATGGGCATTAAACAGATCAGCCATGGCACATGGAGTACACATGTAGACATCTAGTTGCTGCATGCAAATCCATGTTTCTTGATTTATAATATTTGGGCATTATGTATTCATTTTGTTACACAAAGTACAAGTGTTTTTTTTTCAAATAAGTTCAGACAAATAATACTGATTGAACTGAATGGCCTTAATTTATTCAACTGCAGTAGAGCTCCTTTATGAATGTCTCATCTGGGCATTCTTTATATCTCATTCTTTAGAGCAAGGAGAAGAGTCTATCAGTTGTGTGTTCAGGAATGGTGAGATGTGTGGGTACCAGTGGCCACAATACAGCTACTGGGTCTGGAATAGCGGTAAATGTGTCTACCATTTAACTTGATATTTTTTGTAAAATGTTAGACATTTTAAGAAAAGAACATGCTCAATTGTCTGAATTGTTGGTATGAAATGAATTTTCCGTAATTGTATAAGTTACTTTTAAATTTTAATTTATTTGTGCCAAGATACTGATGCTCATTGAAACTTTGCGAAGGTCAATATGTTCGTGTCTTTATTACAACCATCCACCACCTTCCCCTCCCAATTATGTTGCAGGATCGGGACTCAAATCAACGATCATTTGATTTGTACCCCCGATCCAGTTAAGGTCTTTTGAGAAACTCATCCAAATTTATAGAAGGGATCAGACAAAATTTGCGTCAACAAACTTAGTTTTTTGTTTATTGTTTTTAGAAGGATATCTTGTGATCAATGGGTCACACACGAGCTCGGTTTTGAATTCTCCGATGTACAAGCCAGTCTCTTCAAACACGTGCATCACACTAGCGGCGACAATACGAAATCCCTCCAATGGCCTATATGTAAACGTACATGGAGAAAATGGATCCGCCATACATTATGCCAATGTCAATATGGTTGTAAATACTACCAGTCTGCTTTCGTTCAACGTATCGAGCACCGAGAGAATATGGCTGGAATTTAACGCGTATATTTATTATTACCCATACACGATGAGCCTTCTCTCTGTGAGTGTGACAGACGGACCATGCGTTGTCACAGGTTGGTTTATGTCGCGTGTGCCCTTAAGCTACGTTTTTGGTATAACACATCGTATTTAATACTGACAATTGCTCTTAACATTGTTTTACAAATTGATTTTAAATTATACAAACATATTTAATTGTGCCCATTTGTTTAATTTAATTGTGACTGTTTTTATGCCCCCTTTTTAAAGAAAGGGGGTACCGGTATATTGTTTTTGGCCTGTCTGTCTGTCTGTCATTCTGTCTGTCTGTCCAAAACTTAAACCAATATTAAAGTTTTGTCATAACTTTTGCAATATTGAAGATAGCAACTTCATATTTTGCATGCATGTGTATCTCATGGAGCTTCATATTTTGAGCTGTGAGAGGTCAAGGTCATCCTTCAAGGTCAAAGATAAAAAACACACAAAAAAACAAAGCGGCGCATTATGGGGCATTGTGTTTCTGACAAACACATCTCTTGTTAATTTTACAGTGTAGAGTATGTTTTAATATGGAACGAAAAACAACATATTTTGCGTTGTGAAGGTGTTAGATATTCTGACCAATACGGCTTATACATAAAAGATTGGGTGAGCATATAGTCGCCGCTTCGTCTGTCCGTCCGTCCGTGCGTGCGTGCGTCCGGACGTGTGTCCGTCCGTGCACAATTTTTGTCCGGGCTATTTCTCAGCAACTAATGACCGGAATTCAATGAAACTTTATGGGAAGCTTCACTACCAAGAGGAGATGTGCATATTATCAGCCGGTTCTGGTCGGATGATTTTTCACAGAGTTATGGCCCTTTGAAATTTTCCATTGTACATATAGTGCAATTCTTGTCCGAGCTATTTCTCAGCAACTTATTACGGGAATTCAATGAAACTTTATGGGAAGCTTCACTACCAACAGGAGATGTACATATTATCAGCTGGTTATGGTCGGATGCTTTTTCACAGAGTTATGGCGCTTTGAAATTTTCTATAAACTTTACATATAGTGCAATTCTTGTCCGGGCTATTTCTCCCCAACTACTGACTGGAATACAATGAAGTTTTATGGGAAGCTTAACTACCTTGAGGAGATGCGCATTTTATAAGTGGGTTCTGGTTAGATGATTTATTTAGAGAGTTATGGCCCTTTGAAATTTTTAAGTTGCTAAACCATTCATCGTATTATTTTGTCCAAAGTTATGCCCCTAAAGACCCCCTTTAGCGCCTTTGAACGTGCACTCTTGTATGAAAAGGGCGCTATATAAATCCGGTATAATAATCACCCGTCTCCGACGGTTTCTTGTTGTCCAAAGTTATGCCCCTCAAGACGTTTCCTTTTATCTGAATATTGTGACATAAAAAAAACTTTGGGGAGCAGCACCCGTCTCCGACGGTTTCTTGTTAATATATGTTTTACAAATAGTTATGTAGCTGAGACGAAGTAGACAAATGTCTATCACACAACTTTTTCTACTGAATGAAATGAATCATCGTATACAACATATAAACAGTGAAAACAGATTTCTGATTTATTTGGATACAATTTGTAATGTTTCATTTTTATAACTAATTTGTTATTTGATTTCTTAGGAACAAATTGTAGTGAACAGTCAGTTATGTGTGATAACACATGTTACCCACAGTTCTACAAATGTGATGGCATACGTCAATGCAAAGATGGAACTGATGAAATCAACTGCCGTGAGTTTGCATTTCTATACTTTTTGTAAAATTACTGATAATAACGTAAAATATATTCTCTTTTATTGCTTTGTCATGTGAATTGTGATTCTGTGAGGTTTATTTGTATTTACCATTATTTTTTTTGTGAATAAATATGGGTCAAGTGTGAGTTTTGGAGCCCCTTAAAGCGAGTATTAGCGCTTTGCATTGACTGTTCCAAGACAGTGACCCCAGAGTTTTTAATTTTCCGCGTTTTTATTTATCCGCATTTGTGTGTTTTGTTTGATGCAGCTGTTCTGTGTCATACTGTTTAGCAATGGTTTCCTTGTCAGTAATAAAGCCACACGTGCTATAATGGGGCTACTCTCCTTCTGGGGAAGCTNCCGCTCTCTAATTGAAGTAGTTTTCATCCGATCTTCACCAAATTGAGTCAGAAGTTGTGTCTAGATGATATCTAGGTCATGTTTAACTATGGGTCATGCCGGGTCAAAAACTAGGTCATGAGGTCACTTAGTGCATTTCAAGCATTTAGCATAGTGTCCGCTCTCTGATTGAAGTAGTTATATACGATCTTCACCAAATTTGGTCAGAAGTTATGTCTAGATGATATTTAGGTCAAGTTGTATGGTTAGTTATGCAGTTAAATTGTTAGTTATGTAGTTTTTGCTTAATTTTCAAAAATATATCACTTTGCCTCGCAAATGGTTAGTTATGACATAAAAATATATCATTTTGCCACTCAAATGGTAAAGTTATGTGTTGCTTAATTTTCAAAAATACATTATTTTCCACTCAAATGGTAAAGTTATCAAGTTGTCCAAAACCTTCAAACGGGCGTATCTTGTAATAGTTTGGCACTCTTGTGTAGTAATAATGTGACATCAAATCACAAATATCACATTCAACACATATTTATGTAAAAATTAAATACTGAAAATACTTCATCACCATTGTGTGTTGGATGATGTGTATGAAGAAAAGCATTAATGTATTTCATTAATTTAGCCTCGTTCTGGTCGAACTGGGCTTAAAGCATGTTTATAAAGTTTTGTCCCAGATTAGCCTGTACAGACTGGATTCTCATTTAAAAGAAACTTCTTTTAAACAAAAAATTTCATAAAAAGCAAAAAATGTTGTCCCAGATTAGCCTGTGCCCTCCTGTTGTCCCTGATAAGCCTTTGCGGACGGCACAGGCTAATCTGGAATGACTCTTCGTGCACATGCATTAAGCCCAGTATTCCCAGAACGAGGCTCAACTTTATATTACGTGTTGATCTTTAGATAAGGAAGCCCAATGGCGCCACCATAGACTCGAGAGCGCCGTCCAATACAGACAAGCACAACAGGAACGCCTCATGAAAATGGACCACAACTCTAACTCAGAGCTCATCTTCCCCAAGCCTATTGAGGTAAGCATTTGAGCCTTGCTCTGGAAAAAGAGGGCTCAATGCATGTGAATAAAGTGCTGTCCTTAATTAGCCTGTGCAGTCCACACAGGCTAATCAGGGACGACACTTTCCGCTTTTATTGTATTTTTTTATTAAAGTTAATCTCTTTGTAGTGAACATCCAGTTTACACTGGTCTTTACAATATTCAGCAAGTTGTTGTTAATTGTTATCTTAGTTTTCTTAGTAGCACACATAATAGTTGTTTAAGTACACATATCAGATTGAAAAAAGCTCATTAAAAGATTTTTGTATGACAGACATTTGTGAAGACATAATTTTGGAATTTAAAGGTGGACAGGGTGTCGTGTTGCAAGCTGTCCTATTTGGACTTCTTTCACAAGTACGCAGTGACAAGCACACCTGTGATCATCACTGATCTGTCAGTCACAAAGGAGCCATGGACGTTGGAGCATATAGCACAAGTGGCAGGTGCAGTGTTGTAGGCATTTGTATAATTGTATTGTGCAATTTTAGATTCAAGTCAGTTTTGATGGCATTCAAGGTGAGAAAACCCAGCTGAGGGCCCTATGACAAAATGAACCTTGTTCTTAAATAACTGGGTTTAATGCCTGTGAATATCGTGTCGTCCCAGATTAGCCTGTGAAGTCCGCACATGCTAATCAGGGACAACACTTTCCGCTTTTATGGTATTTTTGTCTAAAGAAAGTTCCTTCTTAGCGAAAACCCAGTTTAGGCGGAAAGTGTCTTCCGAGATTAGCCTTTGCAGACTGCATAGGCTAATCTGGGATGACACTTTACGCACATGCATTAAGAAGAGTTTTCCGAGAATGAGGCGCAAATACAGACAGACAAAGCCAGACAGCCTTCAGCTTAAGTCCATATACAGTTTGGGTCTGCTATGCTGGTCATTTAATCATTGGACCTGAAGTGGGTTTTCTATTAACTATATTGTACCGAACATTTTCATCCTGTGTTTCAACCAGTAGGTTATCAAGAATTTTATCAGCACTGACACACATTGACAAAAATTGTGAAACTAAATATAATTTCTAATACAGAATCTTCTGAAATATGTTTCATAAAAAAAAATATGCTTTAAAAAAAAAAATATCATGGAAAGCCAATATTTGTTTAGTTTTAAGCAATCGCAAGTGTCAACGTGGAAATAAAATAGAGTACTACAGCACATTTGAACTAAGCTGTGTGTAACCCGGACGGCGATGTCATTCATCATTATTTTGCATTTCTGTTCCATATTAAGCACTTGCTTTCCATGATTACTTATATCGTATTTTATGGACCTAAACTGGTCATATATGTAAAGCATTAAAAATTTATTTAAGGTACAAAAGTCATATAAAGAATTAATTTTTTTTTAACTTATATTAGGTTAATTTGGGTTTGTGTGCAGGACTCTATTTTTAACATATGAGCAGTCCAATCAGGGACAACACTTTCCACCTTAACTGAATTTCATTTAGAATAGACTCTTTGAATGAAACATTTCTTCAAAGCAAAAAGTGTCGTCCCTTATTAGCCTGTGTGGACTGCATGGGCTAATCTTGGATGACACTTAATGCACATGCATTAAGCCCCGTTTTCTTATTACAATGCTAAAATGGTTAACCAGTGGACAATCATAGATCAAGCTGCTTTTCTGTTTGTTCCATGTTTCTTTTTCCTAGGATTTGAAGGCCATTTTTTCTGTAATGCAGTTATATTCAATTATTTGCTATCATATGTTTGCAGCCATATGTTATTATTTGCTTTTAAATGTAAACTCACAATAGGCGAACTCAATTCTTTCTCATGCTAATTAAACAAGTATCAACTAACTAGTCAATTAAAATGTTTGCAAATAAATGTTGCAAATAAAATCGAGGAGTTTTTGCCATTTTATTTGTCATTAATAAATGTACATTCAGTAATTTAGCAAAATAATTAAATAGATTAAAAGGATAATCAAAATACAACAAATGTATGTTACTATAAGTGAGATGTAAGATGTAAGCTTAGCAAATTGCCATTGTAATTTCAAATATAAGAGTTGTTGCTTGAAACAAATATTCTTCTAATAAATATGAAAGCAAACATAGTGTTAGTGCTAAATTATAGAAACTATGCTTAAATGCAATCTGAAATGTATTCAGACAATTTTATTTTGTTGAGCTTAGCAATTGTGTCTTTGTACAAACCGGACAGTAGGCATCTGACAATCCTCTTTGGCTATAGTATGCATGATGATTTGCAATATCATATGAGCCACGCTCTGGGAAAACAGGGTTTAATGCATGTGCATAAAGTGTCATCCCATTTTAGCCTGTGCATTATGCACAGGCTAATCAGGGACTACACTTTCTGCCTAAACTAGATTATCGCTAAGTAGAGTATCCTTTAAAGAAAAAATACCATAAAAGTGCGAACTGCACAGGCTAATCTGGGACGACACTTTACATGCATGCATCGATTCCATTGAAGGAGACTGTAAGGTGACCTTGAAGACACCGGTGAAGGAGTCGGTAAAGTGGGCACGTCTGGAGGACAGTGAGACCATGGTTGTCAGGGAGTTCATTGACCGTATCCATGACAACACTGAGGTTGCTAAGCCGCTGTACATTTTTGATTGGTCATTGCCCATCCACAGTTCAGACTTGGCAATGGGGCTAACAATTCCAAAGTATTTTGCAGGTAAGTTGTGTGTTTGTATTATACTGGTTGATGTTTGTAGCACATTAATATTGTTTATATATCGTTGAAGTATAAGCGACAATGTTATTTTTATTGTTGCCAATGACATTTCTTATCACTGCAATACAGCAATGCTAGTAAATGTATATGTTGTTATATATAATTTTCAAAATAATATACCGGTATAGACAACTATGTTAGTGTTGAATAAATATTTTGTTTTAGCTAGGCTTAGCAAACCTGAACAAAGAGTCTTAGTGAGTGATTTAGGTTTTTTGTACTGGGCAAATAAGCTTATCTGTGTTCAACACTTACCTGGTATTCAATTTATCCCATAATTTTCTTTCTTTTTTACTGTCTTCATTTCGAACATCAACATAAGAAAATGGTTTAAAACAACAACCTTAAATGACATCATTGAAATAAACAAAATGACATCACTATATTACGGGTGTTTGGTGAATCAACAGTGTTTAGTACACCAAAATGTGGGGTGTTATCTCATGAATGCGGATATGATAAAAGGATAAAGTTGTAATGAAACATAGTTTGTACAAAAATGTCAGTTTTTTCTTTTATATCTAGGTTAATTTTTTTGGAGAAACATGGAAATTTTTAACAGTATTTATGGCACTTCCCAAAAATTATGTAACACATTCCAGTAGATATCTCATATTTTATCTATTTAAAGGTGATTTCCTGCAGCGAACGGTGCCTGGCAGTTTGTACCAGGACAGTTGGCCCAGCCTGTTTGTGGCCCCTGCTGGTGTTGTTAGTGATCTCCATGTCGACACATTCGGCTCAAACTTTTGGATGGCACTGTTTCAGGGACGTAAAAGGTATGCATCAGATTTGTTTATGGTGAGCTTGTGGCAAATTGTTTAACAATAAAAAATTGGATTATTATATGTGGACATTTTGTTGTGTTATGGTACTAATATGTTTCATGGTAAGCACTTGTCTACAGTTGTATGTTGAGGATTGAGTGAGAAATTGCAACAGTTGCTGTTACATTACATACGGAATATTACGCGAGTCAATTGTTCCAAGAGTTTGTATCAGTCGAGTGGCTTGTATGATGACGTATCACACAAGAGGCGGAGCCTCGAGTGTGATACGAAATAGCGCAAGCCACGAGACTGATACAAACACTTGGAACAATTGATTAGCGTAATATTCCTTTTATTATATACAACAACTTACGAAAACAGTTATCAATTGTATTTTTTTGCTTTAACAAAACTGACAAAACAATGACTAAAATGTGACGTCATCAAATGTGACGTCATTAAATGGGTCGAAGAAAGTAGTCCGGCTAGTATGGTAATACGGAATCGGAAAACAGCGAGTAGCATAATACGGGATTTATTTCAACGATTGATACAACCTGTATTTTGTTAAAAGTATTAAAGAGGTATATAATAAAATTTTATATCAGCTGCATAGCTAAGAGTACATCTTTCCAGCTCAAAACTTGATGTGTTTGCATTGAATTACATAAAGATTTTCATTAGTTTATTTCTTTTCAAACAGTTCAGTTTATGATTTTTTTGCAATTAAATTTCCTGGTTCGAGTATACAACTGTTGTATCTTCTTAACAAGTTTATATCAGATAGAACAGTTTCAAACTTGACCCTTTAAATGTGTCATTCAGGTGGACCTTCTTTCCGAAGTCCGATACGGCCCTCCTGTACCCGGTATTTAGCACCCCCTGGGGCTGTGACCCCAACTTCCTTGTTGATCTGTCCAGCCCTGACATGAAACAGTTCCCGTTGTTGGCCCAGACCAGTCCTATTCAGTGTGTGCTGGAGCCAGGTATGTATTTGTGCATTAATTAAAAATATTGATACATGCATTTGAGAATTTGAGCTTCGCTCTTGGAATATGGGGTTTAATGCATGTGTGTACAGTGTCATCCCAGATTAGCCTTTTCAGTCTGCTCAGGCTAATCAAGGATAACACTTTCCGCTTTTATGGTATTTTAAGCTTTAAGGAAGTCTCTTCTTAGAGAACATTCACTTTAGGCTGAAAGTGTAGTTCATGATTAGCCTGTGTGGACATAGGCTAATCTGGGACAACACTTTACACACATTTCGTTTTCTGATAGGGAGGCTCATTTTCCTTTCATATCTCGTATAAAATAACTGTTACGATAAATATTTTGGAATTTATACTGGAATAAAAATAATACAAAGATACAAGAAAATCTCACAAAAATACTGTTTTCTATGTATGTACCTATAATATAATAAGGATGTTCATGACAATCAGGATATGAAAGTAAGCAAGCTATGGCTGCTTGTTTAACCCATTTATGCCTAGTGGACTCTTCCATCCTTCTAAATTGGATCAATTTATTTCCAAAATTAGGGATGTCTGGTATATTTAGTTCTATATTTAGAATATTTGTTACAGAAATTCCTTTAAGCAAACAGCGCAGACCCTGATGAGACGCCGCATCTGGGTCTACGCTGTTTGCCAAGGCCTTTTTTCTAGACGCTAGGCATAAATGGGTTAAAGCCATATTCACATAACATGGGGTCGTTATATTTTCAGGTGAAGTGTTGTTTGTTCCTGCTGGTTGCCCTCATCGAGTGGAAAATTTGGAAACCTCAGTTGCTATCTCAGAAAATTATGTTGACCTTTCAAACTTTGAACTTGTAAAAAGGGAGTTAACTCTTGCTGGACTTTTAGATGAAAGGTCATGTGATCTACTCAAGCAGTTCAACAATCCAGATTTTCCCAGCAATCTCTGGAGCGACATGGATCATCTTCCTTATGAACAGTTCAAAGCCTGGACAGAACTGAAAGAACTTTACGAGAAGTTTGACATTACTTCAAAGACATTAAAAGAGCTAAAAAATAATGATGTTGAGCAAAAATAAAATTACAATAAAACAATGTTTCAGAAACTAATTGTAATTTGATGCGTTGTTCATTTGGAATGTTTCAATGTTTTCTTAAAGTTTTTTTTTTATATATAAGCAACAACTGAATTTTCAGATCACAACAAATAAATGTATATGATCTATATGTTCCTTAAATAAAGGGCATGATAAGCTTCAACTTAGAATAATATAAAATGACCTGTGTCATGCGAAAATGGGTCTTATTCCATATGCAGCCAGCATAGTCAGGTCAGGAGCTTCCCTGTTCCTAATAAGACAACTAAACCTTTCATGACTTAAATGTGGAGTGTGACATTAGACCCATTTTCACATGCCGCATCTCAAACTTATAATTATAGAGATTGGTGCTTAGTGATCATGTATCTTCACAAACTGCATCATAACTTAAATGTGTTATATGATGCTTAGTAAGATAGGTTCCAGGATATCGATAGGTACTTAGTAACTTGGTACCCAGGTATATACATTTTAATTCTTACGATGCAGAGATAATGCTAACTAGCTTAAAAGCAGTAATTCCTTTTTCGTCCAGCCCACTTGCGGTAAACTTGATATTGCTCTTACTATGGTTGATTGTATGCGAGTGTGTCTGCATCTAGTTGAGCTTGTCCAGACAGAACTTCATTAATCATGCAATTTCAAATCAAATTACCACAAATATTGAACATAATGAAATGTCATATGTTTCACCAATGCCCCTATCTTATGGGTCACACTTAATAGAAAGAGGTCAAAGGTGAGAGTTTCGGCATAATAACGCTTGTCCTGACTGTAGCTTTACCAATAATCGGGCAAGATTATTAAATTTCCTTAAAAACAAGGACCTTTGTGTTCCTGTACAATCATTAAATGAGACAGTGAATAACAAAGTTAAATAAATCTCAATAAAAACGAGAATTTTGGTATTTATTTACAATCATTAAATGTGAAAATATTAAAATGTAAAACTTCTTTATCTTTAGGTGGCACTGGGACGTCAGAAACGTCTCAAAGTATACATAACAAGTAGTTTGAAACATTCATGTAAATGTTGAACTATCAAAGTTGTTGACATAAATACTTACACTGTTCAATAATAATTAATACATGTTGATATTAAAAATTAAAGATGCTATACAACTTATAAGTTTTTAGTTTCATTTTATGTTTAAATGTGTAAACCAATGTGTAAGATAAAATGTTGATATAAAAAAGAGTGTATCAATTTTATGCTAATTAAATTATTCTCATTAAAATGTGTTGAGAACACAGTCACTTCATCTGTTCACAGCTTTCTTTTGATTGACCCCTGTCAGCCTCTCCTTACACAGGGGTCATGTGTTCAATCCCCAATGTGTGAGCGTTCATTAGATCTTGATTAAAGGCACTAAGTACTGGTTCTACCCAGGAAGACAGACTCGAGAGCATCTCCATAAGCTTAAGGCTTTCAATGCAATTAAGCAAAAATAAAGAGGTTTAAAACAATTATTATTTCCTTTGTTTATTTTCATTTCATTTGTTTATTTTCATTTCATTTGTTTATTTTCAATCCGAAGTCTGAAAGAATGTTAAGTCTTTACTAATTTAATTGTTAGTTAACTAGTGGGGATTGAACTTATGACCTCCTGGTTGCAAGGCAGCATATCCACTATGCCACTGCTACTTCACAAATAATAATGCTGATATTGTACTTTTACACTGACCAAACAAAATAACAGTAAATGAAAACAAAACATGAAAAAAACAGATATTATTTATTATGATAATACAAGTAACAGATGAAAAGTAACATAAAACAAAAGGAAACATCTTATAAATGAAACAACAACTAGATATTAAGTGGGTTAATGTTATAATGCTAATTACAAATGAGTAATGGTTAACAATATAATATACCATAATTGATCTTGTTTATTGTTATACAAAATAAAATACATATCTGTGGATTAAACTAGCATAAACTTGGTGCTTAAAAACAGGTTAACCACAGATGCATAATAATGCTTATTTGAATTTCACGTAACAAACTAAATTTAAGGTTCCAAAATAAACTTAAAAATAAATAACAACAACATTCAAAGAAAAAGGGATTTCATCACAGAGATACACAATTGAGTCGCGTTCTGAGAAAACTGGGCAAAATGCTTGTGTGTAAAGTGTCATCCCAGATTAGCCTGTGCAGACCCAGATTAGCCTGTGCAGTCCGCACAGGCTAATCAGGGATGACACTTTCCGCCTAAACTGGATTTTCGCTAAGAAGAGACATCATTTAAACGAAAAATTCCATAAAAGCGAAAATTGTCGTCCCTGATTAGCCTGTGTGGACTGCACAGGCTAATCTGGGATGGCAATTTACGCACAAGCATTATGCCCAGTTTTCCCAGAACACGACGCAATTGTTCATCACAACTTGAAATTATGAAGATTTATACTGTCTGTCAACACATCACAGATGATAACAAAATGTGTAAATAATTAATCAGATTTTTTTATCAAATACATATACAAATGTACAGGTAGTTGTGTCATCACAGAGAATTTCATGTTTTAATTTCAAATGTACCTGCTATGTCATTAATTCTCTGTCAACCTTCACAAGAAATGACATTATTTTGAATTAATTTAGCAAATTGTAAATATTTGTTGTTAATAAGTATATATTAACAATATTAAAAACATAATATATGCACACAAATCAAGCAATAATTATTTGCATATAGTATGTACATTAGTACGCAAA
Source organism: Dreissena rostriformis (assembly GCA_007657795.1). Taxonomy (NCBI): domain Eukaryota; kingdom Metazoa; phylum Mollusca; class Bivalvia; order Myida; family Dreissenidae; genus Dreissena; species Dreissena rostriformis. The sequence continues at coordinate 94,698 of VMBQ01001728.1, forward strand.
GTGCTGATATAATAAGTACATTACATAACAGAATTACAAAAGTTATTAATAGCATAGAGTAAATAAATTCCATGTATGAAAATTAAAGCAAACAGCGTAGACCTTGATGAGACGCCGCATCATGCGGCGTCTCATCTGGGTCTACGCTGTTTGCCAATGCAATTCCACTTGAGACTTGACAAACATAAAATATGTTTTTAGGATCTTACAAGCGGTAAATTTGTATTAATTCTATAAGTATTACAGGTCACGTGTGTAATGGATATGTTTGCTGTAAACTGAGATCATGAGTTGATATCCTATTCCGGGAGCATTTTAATAATCTTTACAAAGACACCACTGTGACTTACTGCTGGTGAATAGATTAAATATATACAGTTACTATATAAAATATATTTGAGTAAATATTGATGAGTATGATTGCAATTCAATATCAACGACAATACATGTAGGTAGGATTATAGAAGTCAAACAGTAGTTCTACATTTAGGCAGCACATTGAATTGAACAGGAACGAAGTAATCAAACAGAAAGTATGATGTTTAATGCTTAAAGTAAAATGTTTAAAGTGAGCAATTTCATGCGAAAATGGGTCTTATGCCATATGAGGCAAAGTAGCTCCAGACCAGCCTTCCAATGCTGAGTCAGGAGCTTCCCTACTCGCTAATGAGACCACTAAACTTAGCGACTTTAAAAAGGACAGAGTAGTTCATGACTTTCGTGCAGTCTGGGCTGGAGCTACACTGGTCGCATATGACTTAAGACCCATTTTCCCATGATGCAGGTCAAATATAACTGCATTATTTTTACAGCAACTTTTCTAAATGCTGTTTCCTGTTTATATTGTGTTTAGTGCTATGTACAGAAAACGTGAGCTTTTCTGAAATACTGAAAAGCTTGAAAAATCATTTTAATTCTCAAATTGACAATATGGAAAAATAAAATTAATTCACTGATGTTAAAACAAGTACAGTACATGATTAGATTTATAATTGTAAAAAAAAAGAAGATTGAATGTGTATTGGTGCTTGGTGGAAAAAGCATTTATGTAAATAACTTTTGACAACATGCTGAAAGCTACTCCACAACTCATTACATGGATTTCTTGAACTGTTCATGGGGTACTTGTGTAGTTGAAGAAGTAAGTGAGGCGGAATGTGGTATCTCGAATGAACACTGGTTGGTAGTTCTCAATCATGGCAGATATCTCATCACTTTCTGATTCAAAGTGGTTGTCACTTTTACGGGCTGAAAAGGCAAAAACTTGTATGACATACCTGTGTTCTGTAATTACAGCAAGGTCAAATAAAACAAGAGCACCGCCTAGCGGGTGCAGACCACTCATCTTTTTGTCTTTTGAAAGGTAAAGAGACCTACAGTGATAATTTTTCATTTTTAACGCATGAGTTTTTGAAGTGCACATGTGCTGAAACAATAAGCTTTTCCCAAAACCAATAAGCTTTTCAAATTGTTAAGAAACAAGAGATGTGTTTGTCAGAAACACAATGCCCCCTATTGCGGTGCTTTGAAATAAAATTTCAATATATCATTTGGCAGGTTTAGAAATTATCTGCCTTTTACTTTTAACTTTTGACGTTGAAGGATGACCCTGACCTTGACCTTTCACCACTCAAAATGTGCAGCTCCATGAGATACACATGCATGCCAAATATCAAGTTGCTATCTCCAATATTGCAAAAGTTATGGCCAACATTAAAGTTTTCCGACGGACGGACAGACAGTTCAACTGCTACCCGGGGCATAAAGACTTATATGTTGAAAAATGGATTTTAGCTTTTTTCAGGGGGAGGGGATTCTTGGGTGGGATGGTTGGATGGTCTTTCAAAAATAAAATAATTAAAAATAAATATTTATGTTTTTTTAACCATTTAAAAAAAAATAATAATAAGGGGGGGGGGTGTTGAGAGGGGGTATAGTGGTGTGGGGGTGTGGTCATTTATTAGATGATCTTTCAAAAATAAGAAATAAATGGAAAAACAAAACATGGGGATTCTGGGGTGGGGTGTGGGGGATGGTTTGGGGGGAGTCTATTGTGGTATGTAAGGTAAGGGTTGTTTTGTCAAAGGATGAATCAAATCTGATCATAAGTAAAGAAGTTACGGCAATTTTAGCAAAATTTAATAATTTGACCTTGAGAGTCAAGGTCAATCAAAAACCAAGGTCAAATTCAACTTGCCAGGTACAGTACCCTCATAATAGTATGAAAGTATTTGAAGTTTGAAAGCAATAGCCTTGATACTTTAGAAGTAAAGTGGATCTAAACACAGATTTAACCAAGTATTAAATGTTACTGAGTCAAAAAAGGGCCATAATACCGTCAAAATGCCAACCAGAGTTATGCAACTTGTCCTGGACAGTCCCCTTATGATAGTTAGCAAGTTTTCCAAGTCTGAAAGCAATAGCTATGATATTTTAGGAGTAGAGTGGACCAAAACACAAAACTTAACCAAATTTTCAATTTTCTAAGTACAAAAAGGGCACATAATCACGTGCTGTCAGTGCAGAAGCCATGTGTCCCCACTCCGTCTGCTCGGAGGTTGCCAATAGTGATGTGTCAATATCCCTTGTTAGGTGTCATAAACCAGGGGCTCGGGTAAATGTCATTGCGTTAATTGCTTAATTGTTCTTTTCCGTGATTGCACTGTTAGTGTTTTGATTAAGGACAGGCTATTCTTTTAATTTTGATTGCTCGCTTTTATTTAAAGGTACTTGCCACTTAAAACAATTTTGAGTAAATATACACGTGAAAAACATTCATTTGATTGAAAATATTTTTGTTCTCCAAGTATGACAGTTATTATTTGATTAGAAATCATTGAAACAATATCATATATGTAGTTGTTTAATGTTCAAAATGAGTATTCCTTATCAGTCTCGAAATTTTGCTTTTCCTAAGCGTACATTCAGGAAGAAAAAGCCAGAACAGCGTTCATTCCAATCTAGTTGGTTTGATTCGTTCACATGGCTCCACTACCATGAGGTATGTATATATCAGTTTAAAATACATAAACATTTACTTTAATTTATGTTTTAATTAGCACTAGTTTTTGGAAAGAAAAAAATAACTGTTGAGATTTCTGGGTCGTCGTCGGCAGCATTGGACAAACTGATTTCATGACAAACTGAGAGTGAGACAAAAATCGAGCATTTATATCAACATGAAAGTTCCCCCAAATGCACCATATTAATTGTAATTGTAAAAAAATTCGGAACCACGGGAGAGGACAACCCTCTAAAACAAACCCCTTTATGTTCCCAGTACAGAAACTGGACCGCCGCCCCAATGTTTGGAGTTATCTACGCCCCTGTTTATGAATAAAGTGGACCTCAACACAAAACTTAACCAAATTTTCAATTTTCTATGTAAAAAAAGGGCACGAGTACTTTGCCTGCCCAGTTCCCTCATGATAGTTAGTAAGTGTACCAAGTTTGAATGCAATAGCTTTGCTACTTTATGAGAAAAGTGGACCTAAACACAAAACTTAACCGGACGCCGACGCAGACGCCAACGCTCAGGTGACGACAATAGCTCATATTTTATTTTTTTTAAGTGCAGAAATATGGAATATTGCAAAAGGTATTTTTATTAAATCAAATAATATAACTGATACTTAAATAATAACAAATTTAATGGTAAAAAAAAAATGCAAGTGCCAAACATCCTTGCATTTTTCATTGTGTAAAACCATTTTCATGTAGAAACAAAACATATCAAAGTTACTTTACATAAGTTTTGTTACATTCCAAAATTGTTCTCATTGACTATTTCCTTCCAGATTTAAATGAATGTACATGACATCAACAATTTATTTATATAAATGAATGACATCAGTGTAAACAGTTGTGACACATGTCAAACATCTGATTTGGTAGTTGAGCAAAAATAGTTAAATGTTAAAATAATCAATTATTTGTTGTTCTAATGCGTGGATATTCAACCTATCAGACCATTGCCCTAATAGTTGCTACATATCAGGACAATAATCCGATGTTTATTGGCCTATAACCAATGAAAATAAATAATAAGAGCTTTGTCACAGACAAAAACAGCAGTCCCCTACCAGGTTAATAATGTTGTCAGAGAAAGAACAGGATCTCCGAAAGTTTTATAAACCTATCTTCAGTACTTTTTTGTTATTGCAGGATGCAGATTTTAGTTTTCAATCAATTCTGTAACAAAAGCAACCACAGATAAGGTCTAACATATGTCCCTATATCCAAATATTTTTTGACAGACAAAGCTGAAATAATGTGCATATTGCCCATACGACTCTATCCACATTCAAAGTTTCATCAACCTAGCTTATGTACTTTTTAAGTTGTTGCAGGATTCAGATTTTAGTTTTAACTTATTTCTGTTACCATAGAAACCACAATTTTGAGGCGACGAAAACACTGAAATAGGTTTCATATTCTCCATAAGGCCCTCTATTGACATACTGAATTTCATCAACATACCTTGAGTACTTTTTGAGTTGTTAACTCTTTCAGTGCTGGAACCGGATTTTGAAGGCCTTTGCAAACAGTTTGGATCCAGATGAAACGCCACAAAACGTGGCGTCTCATCAGGATCCAAACTGTTTGTTGTTCTGATAGTATTCTTTGAAAAAAAAAATCAAAGAAAATGCTAATTTTAGAAATTCAGCAGACAACATTTTAGCAGACGACAAATTACCCAGCATGCAAAGGGTTAAAGGATCCAGATTTCATATTCCCCTTACAGCCCTCTATCCACATCCACATAGTTCTTTTTGAGTTATTGCAGGATTCAGATTTATTTTTAACCAGGTTTTCCGAAGGAATCATCATTGGACGGTGTGTCGCGAAAGAATTACGTTGATATCTCCAAGGTCAAGGTCACACGTTGAGTTCAAAGGTCAAAAATGGCCATAAATGAGCTTGCCTGGGCCATAACTATGTCGTTCATTGTGAGATTTTAAAATCATTTGGCATATTTGTTCACCATCATCGGACGGTGTGACGCGCAAAAGAATTATATCGATATCTCCAAGGTCAAGGTCACACTTTGAGAAAATAGATTGAATTTTATTGAATTTGACACAAAGGGGGGTAACGAGAGACAATCAGTAACAATGCACATTTTGAGTTGTCTCCCTTTATGAGACTTTTTTTTTCAAATTGAAAACCTGGTTTTGTGACAATTTTGTCCCTTGTTAATTTTTATTTCAATAACTGTGGCAACTACAATTTTTGTCCAAAGAAAAAATTAAATAATGTGCATATTTCTCATTAAGTTCTCTATTCAAATACCAAGTTTCATCAACCTAGCTTAGGTTCTTTTTGAGATATGGCAGAATCCAGATTCAGACGGAGGGACACACAGACGTACTGGGGATAAATCTATAGTACCTTTAGGTTGCACCAGTTTGGAATAAAACAAACATCACTTTAATATTCATGTACTGAAAAAAGCTACCAAACGATTTGCACAAATGCTAAAGCTTACCTTCTGCAACCAGAAAGTTGGCAAAGTACTGTCCCACTTTGATAGCCTCAGGACCATGGTTGATGTGAAAGTTTGTGTTCCACTGAAAGCTAACCTTCTCTGGGTGAAACTGGACTCCATAGAATGGATAGTGTTTGGCTGTAAAACATGGAATCCAAGGAATGGATAGAGTTTAACCGCAAAACAAATTTGCATTTTCTATAGAAATTAATTGATTTTATAGAATGGATAATTTTAAGCTGTAAGAAATATATGGACTACAGAGCGTTTAGCTGTATTACATATATAGTCCCTATAGATGAAAAGTGTTTAGCTGCAAAAACACATAAATGGACTTCATTAAAAGGATATTGTTTGGCTGTGAAACATATATAGTCTGCATGGAGTGGAAAAGTTAAAAGATTGTGTTGAGAAGGGGAGGCGGAAAACTACAACGGGCGAGGCCTGGTATAGGGGAAATAACCCTGGGTTAGGGTTAGGGTAAGGGTTAGGGTTAAGGGTCGGGTAAGGGTTGGGTTTAGGCTAACCCAAACCCTAACACGACCCCTAACACTAACCCTAACCCTAACCATAACCCTCTAACCCCCCTTGCGCAATACCATACCATGCCTCGCCCGTTGTAGTTTTCCGCCTCCCGTTGAGAAGTAAAACATATCCACACCAGTACAAGGATAGAACTGTGACGCAAATAAAAATATTGGCCCACATAAATAAAAAAAAATTAGTTCATTTTGTTTATTATACAGTACAGTAATTTTCAAATTAATACACATTAAAGGAAGACAACATTTGACATACCTTCAAATGAGGACACAAATCTCTTGCCATGATCATCAAGATTGGTAGATAGCACATTGTAGAAACTGTTCAGACTGTCCGTCAGCTCCATCGTCTGAGTGAAGAACAAGGAACAAAGATTAATACTATTTTGTGTAATCCCAGCTGCATTAACGGGGAAAACTGATTATTAACCCATTTATGCCTAGTGGACTCTCCCATCCTTCTAAATTGGATCAATTTATTTCCAAAATGTCTGGTATATTTATTTCTATTTTTAGAATATTTCTTACAGAAATTCCTTTAAGCAAACAGCGCAGACCCTGATGATGCGGCGTCTCCTCTGGGTCTACGCTGTTTGCCAAGGCCTTTTTTCTAGACGCTAGGCATAAATGGGTAAACATTATATGGCCCTTTCTTGGACGAAAGCGTAATGCTTCTTACATGTGATGATTACATACACTCAAACAACAGTTATTTAAATGTTTCTTGGTATATCCTTTTAATGTTCTTATGAATCAAAAAAGGAACAAAAATGAAGAAAAGTGTTTCTGAACAATTGTAATAATGTATTGACCATTTAAGTTTGATCAAGTCTGCAATTGTAGTATTAATTTATTGCTGCATACCAAATGCTTATCATTATCAAGCGCAAGATCCAACATAGCAGCGGGTTACCTCAGGTGTTATTCCATAGTGATGGAAGTTTTCTGTCACATTCAAGGTGGATAAATACTTGTAGATGTCCGCAGGTAAATTGCCGTACAGTCTGCTATTTCTAAACCCTAATTGGACAAATAAAATTACAAAACAGAGTTAAGTAACATTTCATTAGTGTTTAAACATACACAACTGCTTGAGACATGTACAACACATTAGTCATAGAATGGACTGACCATCCACAAAGTCGAGAGGCAAGGCTATGTCCATGGCTGAGGCATTGGTTAGCAGGTCCTTGCCAGAGGTCAGTGCGGTCAGCAGCTGAAAGCCCTGGCATGTACCCCACAGTGGGAAGTAGTGACCAGCATCGTTCATCTAAAACATGCATGAACAATTTCGCCTTGCTCTGGGAAAATGGAGCTTAATTCATGTGCATAATGAGTAGGTAACAGATTAGCCTGTGCAGTCAGTACAGGCTAATCAGGTACGATACTTCCCACCTAAACTGGATATTCGCTAAATGATAAATACCATACGCAAATGCATTTAGCCCCATTTTGAGCGAGGCTCAATTCTTATTTAATAAAGATAAGTTTGGTAAGTGATGCTTTAGAAAACCTGAACCATTGTCAGTCAACCGGTTTTCTGCCTTATTTAAAAAAAATACACTGCATAGAATGAACAACATTAAATACAAACTTTCAAAACCATGAGGTCAATATACTGCATATGTTTGCTATATCCAGAGATAGGAAATACATTTAAATGTACACCAACGTTTATTCCACAGGGTGCTATTTGGTCAATACTGCTTTTAAAATGGGATCAGAAGAAGTGCCGGGGTAATGAGCAAATCTATAAAATTAACACGTCCAAATAGTTTGTCCCATACTAGTAATCTGTACAATCATAAGGAATACGTTACCAAGTGTTCAAGATATATTCTCAGTATATGATGGGACAAAAAACTAAATGAGTCTCGCTCTGGGAAAACAGAGCTTAATGCATGTGAAGTCGAAAGGAACGACACTTTCCGCCAAGACTGGATTTTGGTTTAGAAGAGACTTCTTTTAAATGAAATATTTCATAAAAGCCGAAAGTGTCGTCCCTGGGCGACATTTTACGCAAATACATTAAGCCCTGTTTTCATGGAGCAGGGCTCAAATATACATCAACATAACTTAAGACTGACTTCAGACGCCAGTACATGTGTGAATGTTATTCTTACCTCTATAGCCAGTTTGTAGATGGCTTGAGCAGCCTTTGCCATGTAGGATGATATTATCCCTACATCACCTCCAGTAAACAGGATTCTGTAAAACAACAAGGCTTGTCACCATAGAATGACATATGCCCCCTTTTTCCACATTTTTCTAAACCAAAACGCAAATTGTTTTTCCACATTTTTCGAAATCTAAACGCAAAGTGTGACGGAATTTCAGACAGACAGACGGACAGACAGAGAGACAGACGGACAGTACGATCACTATATGCCCACCTTCGGGGGCATAAAAACAACTTCTGTTTAAAATATGGCTTTGACACTACATGTTAGTTTCTCATACATCATTTTATGTGTATGTAACATAGGACACATTGACCTCTTTTTTGTATATATGATTGTTTTGTTTGAACACATCATTGATGTTTTTATTTATAGATTAATTGTGTTATTATTACATTGGAAAAATATTTTTGAGAAATTTAACTGATTTTTTATAACCATATTACCCAGATCTAGTTTAATGTCACATTATGAAGGCCATTGCTGATATGTTATGCATGTAGTATATACCCATTGAGACTTTGTACCATCTTCTCATAGTAATCGGAATCTTTCCTTACACTGAAACAGAAAATGATAGTTATTAAACAAGATATATTTAGCAGATATAAATGTACATACAATTTTTGGCAGATTACCAGTACAGTATATAGTACACTGAATAAACATGTGCATCAATTTCTAGGAATGAAATCACTAAGGACAACATCTGTCTACTACAAACAAAAAACATATGTTTGCGCTGGATGAATCTGCTCCACTGACTGCTCATAAGACCTGTTTCTGTCATGTCAGTAAATCATACCCAGACAATTCATTGTGTTTTGAAAAATCACCATTTTTGCGTTTCTGTCACCATTGACGACTTTGTGATCTGTAGTGAAAACCCTGTACATTAACAAGCAGAGAATGTCACTTACAACACTGGTACTGCTCTTGCTCCTGCCATTTCAATGTACTGGAAGTAATCAGCACTGATGTATGTGTCACCATACTTCAAGTCAGTGTAGTCACTCTCCTGAGCCAAGACTCCTACAAGCAAACATGAAGTTGGGTTGGTGTTTGAGTTTGAATACACAAGTTGTCATACATGTTGTTTTTTTTTCCTTTTAATTACAAAATCATTTCTGAAACAGTGTTAAGAAACAAATGATATAATACATGGAAAAAACTGCAATACAAATTTCATACTTATTGGAGTGGTCGTATTCATAATGACATTTGTGCTAGGGTATACATTTTCTGAAAATAACATTATCTACATTAAAACAAATATTCTCCATAAACTGGCAAAGTCTTAAAAGTTTTAGAAAAACATTTGCTATGTGCTTTAAGAATATAAATAATAGCAGTATGTGATTATGTAAGACTAAGAGAGAAAATCATAGTATTCTTACCTATAATTGGTCGCTCATTGTTTACACTCCCATAAACAGGCATCAGCGAGAGAAGGAAACAGCAGAACTGTGTGGCCTTCATTGCCTGAAACAGTCAGTACCCGTATAAATAAACTCAAATATATTTTTTAAACATGTTTTAGTTAAGGCCTGAAAATCCATGAAAATGAGCAATACGGAATCAAAATTTCTTTAAATCTGAAATCAAAAAAAAATTGATAAATAATGCATTTTTTTTTATCAAAACGAAGTTAAGGTTGCTTACAGACATGATAGAAAGAAAAAACGCTCTTCGCAAAAAAATGTAGGTGAATGCACTTATTGTGTTAAATAGAACATTGAATATGATTGACAGTCATGTGAACGAAACCAAAACCGAAAGTTTAAACCGGATCACTTGATTACGTTTTATTTTCATATTTTCACACACATTATAAAATTACTTATTAATACAAAATATAAATTATATGATCAATCCCAAAGCAGGCTTAAACTTGGTTGAGGGTTCAACTGTTAATATTATATCCACAAATAATAAATAATACTCGCTTAAAAAATATACAAACATGCGTCTGGATATAATGATAGTGCAAGCGCCTGTCAAAATTCATCAACATTCACAAAATCAAGAAGAAAAACTTGTTTTTTTCTACAAAATTAAGGTGATTGTTTAAATTATATGTTTTTCTTATCATGTGTTAAATAATAGTCATTATTTAAATTAAATAATATAACAGAAAAAAAGAGTTGTAATCCAGTGTCTTTACAATAAATCAGATTTAAAGGTATAGGTTGCATACCACTAATTATACTATTTATTTTTAAAGTAATGTTTGTTGTCTTTTGCGTGATTAAAAATACATTGCACGAGACAAGTGCATCATAATGATCTTTAAAAATAAAATTTCTAAATATCTGTAAACAAAATTTCACTACAGTCAAGTTACCATTACCGGATCATTACCCATAGCGGATCACTTTGATGTTCAAGACCGCGTTTCTCGATAAATAGTAGATATTTTAGATGATACTTTGCCCACAGCATCTTCAAGGCCTGTTCTTTAAAACGCATTGATTGAGTCGTAATCGGACTACTCTTTTCAAAGATTTCGGTACGTTTTGCTGACATGTATATACGACTATGTTGACTTCCGTCTCGTTTCCAAATCGAGGTTGAACATTATTCGCGCCCACATGCTATAACTCTGTTGGAAAGTAAGAAGTAAACGCATTATTTTAGAGGCCATTTAGTAGTCTTTCTGCTTGCAGAAGTCTTTTTCAGTTTTGATTCGTGTTTAAGATTGTGCAACACCTTAAATGAAATGAAGAATTAGGGCAATAACGGATCAAGCGTGATAATATGATAATATATAATATAAAAATATATGCAAATCTTGTTGATTCTTTCAATAAATGATCTCAATCTTAATGTTTTATATATGCTCCATGTTCAATATCGATGATTAGATATGATTCAAACAATTTACATGGTTTGTAAGATGCCAATAATATCTTTTCGATCTATTTAGAGGATTTTCAACAGATAATTCACACAAGAACACCATGCGTAAAGTGTAGATACAAAATTACATATAGAAAACAACTAATATCAAAAAATGAATATAATTTATAACTGGCTATGTAACTTGGTCATTGTAAACAACACAGTTCATGGTTCGACAGTTCAAATAGCGTGTTAGATGCCCTCCTGAGTGGTTTCAATCACGTGATCCGTTATGGCTACAACTGATCCGTTAATGCATCAATTCTGAGGCGAAACAAAAGTATCACAAAAACATTTTGCCTGCGTTTAAAAATAAGACTATGCGCTGAAACAGTAAGCAAAGGTAATATTTTATCAAACAGGTGTAAAAGAAGTCTCAAAACATTTATTTCTTTTCACCAGAACAACTTTATTGCGCTACTGATCCGGTAATGGTAACTTGACTGTATCCAAATATGAAAAATATAGCTGTATGCATTTTTTTCCAAATGTGCATTTTTTTATTTCGAAATACTTCTCACACAACTGTTTATTGCAGATAACACCATGGACAATAACTTCTTTAATAAATACCTACATTGTCTCTCCAATGGAATCACTGAAGTTTGGCAAGAGGAGAGCTTCACAGATGTTGTTATCACTGTTGATGATAAAACATTCAACTGTCATAAAATAATCCTTGCCTCACTGTCTCCTTACTTTCAGGTAAAACATGTTTTGAATGATTCATTACATATTTTAAATTGCAATAAGTATTTAATTGAAATGTTTTGCTGATGTGAAAACATACTATTCCAACAACCAGAAAAAAGTAAATAAAAGAAGTCTGGCTTTTTATTTTATAGTAATTAACTTAAATGTGCTTAGCTATTGTATATTACATAACAAACAGTCAAACTGATTTTTCAGAATATGAAATACTAGTAATGTAACTCTGGTTATTGGTTTAACATTTTGTATGTTATTGTTTTAACATTTCTTGCGTTATTCTTTTATGTTTTATTAAAACACGTCATATTTTTCATGCAGTTCAAACAGATGTCAGTAAGCATTCAAAATCACACGAACTATGTATTAAATATTTAAACTAATTTTACTTTTCATTACACTTTGCAGGCAATGTTCAGATCCGGTATGGTAGAGAGTCTCTCTGGTACTGTCCATCTGCAGGACATTCCACCGCACATATTTGAGGCTGTTCTCAGGTTCCTCTACTCTGGCAGCAACGTGATTGGCTCAGAGAACGTGGAGGGCCTACTGACTGCTGCTGTCATGCTGCAGATCAGCTGCCTGCAGGAGCAATGTGAACTCTTCCTTGAGAACCAGATTGGTGAGTCAGTAATTGAAAAGGGGGTTTGATGCATGTGCGTAAAGTGTTGTCCCAGATTAGCCTGTGCAGTCCGCACAGGCTAATCAGGGACGACACTTTCCGCTTTTATGATATTTTTTGTTTACAGAAAGTCTCTTCTTAGCAAAAATCCAGTTAAGGCGGAAAGTGTCGTCCCTGATGAAACTTTGCGTACTGCACAGGCTAATCTGGGACAACACTTAACGCACATGCATTAACACCCCTTTTCACAGAGAGAGCCTCAAATATATTGTTTTGAGGCTGCCCATCTTAAATTATTGTCTTATGTCATTGAACAATTAACATTTTGATCACGGACACTGTATGTTTATTCTTTCCTTACATTTGCTTAAATGCTGGTATTTTCCAAAATGCTTCCATTGCATAAATGTGTAAAAATAATAATAAATGTATGTGTAAAAATAATGATAAATGTTTTAAATTATTAAATTGGAGAGAAAATAATGTTGTTTTGTTCAGTAAATATCTTTGTCATCTAGTCTCTGATTGTTATGTCATTTATATGTCTGTCAGGTCCTGAAAATTGCCTTGGCATTTGGAAAATGGCCGTTTGCCTCAGCTGTAGAGGTTTGGCCAAAAAATGCTGGACATATATTCTTGAGTTCTTCTCAACCGTGATCAGGTCGGATGAATTCAAACAAATCACTGCAGATGATCTCATTGAAATTATCAACGACAATGATCTGAACACAACCTCTGAAGAAGCGGTGTGCAACGCTGTTCTGAAATGGGTTAATTTTGAACCAGATATTCGTAAGCAAGAGCTTGGAAAACTCTTCCGAAACGTGCGCTTTCCGCTTGTAAGTGTTCGGTATGTTAAGGATTTGAGATGTAAAGAATTGATTTTGAAATCGGACGAGTGCAATGCTTTGCTAAAAGATGTATATCAGTATCTTACTTCTGAAACACAGAACCTTGGAACACAATTGCCCAACTACTTATCAGAAATGTCTCGCAATTGCCTTCACAGACACGAAGATATGATGTGTATTATTGGGACCCGCAATCGACAGCCCCAGGGACAAGTAACAGAGATAAAATGCTGTAGTTTTAGAAGAGATGCAGAGTATATGCTAGCCTCTGTGCCGTCAGAGCCTGGGGCTTGTTTTGCAGTAACAAAATGTCGGGATGACATCTATGTATCGGGTGGATACCATGGACAAACTCTTGTGCTGCAGTTTGTCTCGTCTGATAACAGGTGGCAATACTGTAGCCCCATGTTGGAAGGTAGATGGGGTCATTCTTTAGTGGAGGTTCAAGGCTGCCTGTATGCAATTGGAGGCAGCTCGGGTATTTCTGATACTCTATCAAGCATAGAGTGCTATGATCCAAAGTTGAACCAGTGGAAACTAGTTGCTGGACTTGTTATTCCAGTATCATTTATGCCTACAGCTGCAATTGGTACTAGAATCTATATATTTGGAGGGAAGACAAGAGATCGAACACTATCAACAAAGCTTCAGTGCTTCGACACCGTCTCGAGACACTGTTTCATTTTAGAAGACATGCCGCTTGTGCCTTCGAGCGCTAGTCGTGTTGCAGAAGTGGATGGGACAGTGTACATATTCTATCGGCGTGGTGATATCATGGAGTTCAAGGGGGAAAAAGTCACTGTTGTAGGACACATGCCTCATTTCGACCACTTCGGTGTCATGCCACATGATGGTCGTTTACTCATTGTTGGCTGTCAGAGTAACCAGTATTCCACGGTGGTGTTTAACCCTGCTTCAAAAGAGATGGCACCATATGGTCGTACAATCAAGGCTGCTGTGTGTAACTTCTACTGCTTGCCCGTTACAATGAGTCGTCAGCATACATGTCTAGTGGAGGATGAAGAACTGGCTTAAGGTGTCTCGTTAGTGTAAATAGTGAAGCAAATCTGACGATATTAACTGGCAATTTGACAGTCTCTGACTGTGTTGTTTTACATGGATGCAAATATAAAATAGCACTTTTATTATTCATACATTCTCATATATTATTCATTGTTACCCAAAGTGTCTTTTTCTTAACAATAATTATGCTCTGAAAATGGCAATCAATATGGTTGTTAGTAGACAATCTCATTGTGCTAATTGTTATTAAGAAAATTATTGAATATAAAATAAAATATACATCTTGTTGCTTTCTTTACAAAAATAAATAAATAAACTGTATGTCAAAGCCAATGTCTTAAATGTATGTTTATATTACAAGGTATTGTCTCTGGAGTGGGCCCCACAATGACAGTACATGGAAGACAGGTTATTAGATTGCTTCTGTTGTCTACCCCATTTGCAATTTCAAGCAAGATCCAAATGTAAGATATCATATAAGGTTTCATTACAATAGCTAAATTGACTTAGTTATTGAGCGGAAATGTGTTTTAACGCTTAGTAACAATTTAACACATCTAGTTACAAGTATATATGTATGAAGATGATTTAAACTGCTCAATTTGTTCAAGAGTACGAGAGTGGACACCAATAGTTGATGCCTTATAAAGATAAGTTAACAAAGGGTCCAGTATTATTAAGAGTATAGTTGTGTTTTTTGTGCACTTTATTTCACTTTTACAGAGGTCTTTTAAGTAAATACTTCTTACAGTTAAGGAGTTAATATAAAATTTGCCCTGTTCAATGTGACCTAATGTTGCATTATATTGAAACCGCAGACTCTAAAGACCAATAGCAAATAGAACAAATGAAATTACCCGGTAACCGTAATGCAATTAAGTCTAACTATTTTGTCCAAAACTGGTGCAGACAATAATAATATATATGAGATAGTTTGTGATAATTTGCCAAATAAACATGTAATTTGTTTGATTGACTAACATGCCAAGTTTATTGCACTAGTGCAAATTTGACAAACCAACGATGCAAGATGGTTGTATTCACAATTGTGTTAGGAGAATGGAAAAAAAAACATTTATGTCATGATTTGTATGTCCAAAAAGTAACTTACTATATATTTCTTATCAGTCAAATGCTATATCAGGAACAATTTATAAAGCACAGTTATGTTCTTGCATTATTTTGGCATGGTACGTCTTGCAACAGACATCCATATCAATAATGCTTTTTTCAACTCCAATTAACCTCACCAGTCTCCATATGAGTGTACTTTAAGAAATCATCTTCAAAGTTTCCCAAATCATATGGAAGATTTTGCCCACTGATATATATTTTAGGCTGAATTTCATCAATATACTTTCGGACATGCAAAAAAGAAAGCGCAGAGCCATGGCAAAAGCACAACAAAATTGTGTATATAGTCGTGTTTATTTATTTTCATTTATTTACAGGTCTATCTAAAGGGGGGGATTTTGCACACAATGCAAATAAAACCATGTAAACCAGTCACCACAACTTCCTGGGTTTATTTCCTGCTGTTAAGACTGGTTAATCCGTTTTGTTTCTATTGGATAAGCTACCCAACTAAAATGTACAAATATTCAAGCGTATTTATTTTGACATATAATTATATACAATTCTTGTGAATAAACAGGTGAGGCCACACTAAAAATACTACTTTCGCTGTAACACAGAAAGAAACAAGCCCAGGAACTTGGCACACCAATATAACCACCATATTGCACAATTTCTTCTCAAAATAACAATTCTGCAGTCTACAAATTATCATTTTCTTCTCATAAAATATACCAAATTTTGAAATTTACTTTTTGTAAACATTCATTTGACTACTAGAGAATGTATTTTAAAATTATCAACTTGTATGAGTCATGTGATAAATTCTAATGTTAATGTTATATATATATAGCTTCAAGACTTAGCTATCAATGGTTATGTAATAACTCTGTTTTATTTAGGTTAAGATTGTCTATCTGGAAAATATAAAACTCCATTACAAATGCATTCTTAAAAATGTAAAACTTGTTTTACTTAACACTCATTCAATCACTCCAGTACATTATCAAATTGAAATTATCAAACTCATATGATATAATATGTAATACATAAGTATTAATGTAAGTAATATGTAAGTCAATAGTCACTAAATGAGTTAATATTTGTGAAATTCCTAATCAATAAATAAATCATACAAAAATTGTGTTTAGCATCACAAATCTATAACAAGGCAGTCATGTGTTGTCTATGACACATACACTCCAGCATGCATTACCACAATACATATCAAATACTGCACAATCAGAAATTATTTGTGTGATAAAAATCATAGAATTAGAGGGTAGACAAATCCATGAATTTAAGATCCCGAAGAACAATTAATCCAATTGTTTATTTTTTAAGGATTTATCGTTGGAACTAAAGACATTAATATATATTTAAACCTAAACCTTTTACACATCCTGCTTTTGTTTTGCAATCTAGATACTTTACTAAGTCTAACAATACTTGCAAACGAACTGAAGGACGAACAAACCAACATGATAACTGCATTGTAATCTCCTTCAAACTTTGTGGGGGTATAATAAATAAATATTCTACTTAAAAATAAGAAAATCTTATTACTTTTACAGAAATACACATAGACATGATACAAATATTGAGCATTTCCAAGCATATGCAGTCATTCTATTTATAGCACTTTTGAAAACAATAATGTACATTTTTTTTTATCACGTATTACTAAATTACAATAATCATGTTGAAAATGTACTCCGGTTATACGCATATTAGATCATAATAGTTAGTAAAATGTTCACAAGTCAAGAATGCAACTTCTACCAGTATGAAAGTTCTAAATGGTTCAGAATACTATGCTTTTCTCATCTTGTTTTATCTACATGTGTAACCTAAGTTCAATAATTTGGCAAAATATTAAACACAAGGAAGTTGTGTAAGCAACTTTTTTCAGAATTAATATTATTGCTAATTAACCATTATAATAACAAGCAAATTCGTTGAATTGATATCCCCCGCCAAACTAGAGCTTTGTCACAGACATGACGTATACCCCCATATGCTGCATTGACACAGAATATATACAAAGGGCCATAACTCCGTTATTAACAGATGGTGTACAATGCCATTTGGCGTGCATCATCCTCTTATCCATATATATACTCATACCAAGTTTTAATGAAATCTGCCAAAGCACTTCCAAGATATGGCTCCGGACACAAAAGTGCCTATAGTAAAAAGCATTTTTTCAAGATACAAAGGGCCATTACTCCGTTATCAACAGATGGTGTACAATGCCATTTGGTGTGCATTATCGTCTTATCCATATATATACTCATACCAAGTTTCAATGAAATCCGCCAAAGCACTTCCAAGATATGGCTCCGGACACAAAAGTGCCTATAGTAAAAAGCATTTTTTCAAGATACAAAGGGCTANGCTTGATGTTTTATTGCATTGTGTTTTGTGGTGTGGGTGAGATTTAAATGATTTTTCTGAACAGTCTTTGAATAAATTTGATATTTTTATCAGAAATATCGTTTAAAAACGGTATTTTGTTTGTATTTGGACAGTTGTTTAACAAACTGGTTATTTCAATTAATTTTGTTTCATTCAGATGATTGACAAATGCATTATTTATTTCGCGATTCCACTTCGGAGTCTTGCAATGGGGTTTACCTTCTTGTTTGTTGTTAATATTTTGATTAGATATGTGCGATGTTTGTAATACCATAGATTGTAAACAGTGACCATCCGAGAAGAGCTCGTCTAGTTCAATTATTTCAAAGTCTTTAAATTGGTTTAATAGTTGAATTGACGTTAATGTGTAATCAATAACTGAGGTATTTCGAAATGTGTATTTACCGATACTTGAGTCTTTGCCTATCCTTCCGTTAAGTATAAGGAGGTGATTTAATTTACATATTTCAACCAATTTATTTCCGGTTTAATTAACTTTTGTACACTGGGATAAACGAGTAATGGGGATTTCCGATTGGTTCAAAATGTCTTCTTGGTTACAGGGAAATACTATATCTTCAAGTTGGAAGTATTTATTATGAAAGATATCTGGGGTCGTATAATCCGGTTAATTTGATGTGTAACCATTAGTGTACCCAATCATTAAAATTTTGTCATATTGCAGACATTTGGAGGTTATGTCAGTTTCAAAAAGGAAACATTTCGTTATCATTATAAAAGCGGCACTGTTCAGGCGGGATGTAAACGTTGCCTATCACATATATATATATAAGTTCCATTAGAAATATTTAACCAATATACATATTTACAATTAGAATCTAGTGAAGTGATAATAAAGTCATTCTTCAGGTTATTGTTCACCAAGAAACCCAGTCCACCGGTATTTCGTTTATATTTCTCTTGCCTAGGTTTTGAGAAAAATGAGTAATTAGGAACAGACACAATATCATATTGATCGATTTTGGTTTCTTGGATACAAATAATGTCATACATATTAACAAGTTCGATGAATTCCGGGTATTTAGATCTGGTTTTTAGACCACAAACATTAAGAGATCCTATTTTCAGTTCATGTTGCTGTGAGAGTACATCTTTACTTATATTAACAATTATATCCTTTTTTGCAGGTGCAGTTGGATCAACATTCGGATTGTCATTGGATACAAAGAGTTGAGAATGTTCACAGTGAGTTTTCGCGGAGGTACACGGTATATGTAGATATTGTTCACAGAATGCCACATTCCCCGTGTATCCCTACACAATGGATGTTTGAGCCTGGGCGTTGTTGATATCCGGTGGTATTTTGTTGACGTCACCGTCTTCCTGTCACACAGCGGACATGCTGGCCATGGCTGGGTGGACCCTGAGAAGGTAGCCGGGTTTCTGATTAGGGACGGCGGCGGGCTTCTTCGCCTTATTGGGAGCAGAGGGGGTTCCAGGAATGGTGTAAACACTCGGTCGCTGGGGCTCAAATGGTGAATCCGGTTAAGATTCCCCAGTTTCATCTTCTGTGGTAACTGGTTCCTGTGTGATCTGGTGTGAGACAACACGTTCCTCTGTCGCTTGTGAGGGTATGCGCGCCAAGAGTTGCTGGAACCGCTGTTCAACATGGGCCGTAACATCAGCGTTTCTGGAGCCGCGTGCTGTGCCAATCTGGGAAGGCATTTTTAACTGTTTCTCCGTGAATCAACAGCGCTGCAGGGAAGACCATTTTGGCATTATGTGCGCCGTTCTTGTCGCGCGCCGCTTTGAACTCGGGCCACAGTTGTTTACGGGCGTCACTTATTTTGCGGGGATAATCGCTGGAGATGCCAAATAAAGTTCCACGTAGAAGCTTGGCATTGTCCATTTTTAGCGTTCACGTCACGCAGGTCAGAGAATGTTACTTAGACGGCCCTACTACGTGAAAAACCCTGGGAGCGGGCCACTTGGCGCCGGCCTATCCGACGAGCCTTGACTATTCCAACAGCATTGTTCTTCATGAACTCGCGGATGACACGGAGAGGGTATTCATTGCTACCACTTGAACTCTCGGGATGGCCGCTAAATAACAAGTTTGTTCACAGCGAACGGGCTTCAATAACAATGCTTTTGTATTCAAGTAGCTTAAGACGGGCCTCCGTGATATCGTGGATAGCGTTTGAGCGGACGAGGTTTTGAATCAAACATTCAAATTTATGATTTAATGTATTTAGTAAGTTATTTGAAGACATCATATCGAACAGACATGTTAATTTGTGTTCCATGCTCATTTCAGAAAACTGTTCACGCGTTGTTTTCACTTTTCATGAACGCCAAAGTCACCTTGAAGTGGGTGGGGTGAGCCCATCGTTGACGAACTGCTAGTTGCACGACGTTTTCGTTTCGTTTCCCTTACTTTCCAGCTCTTTTCCTCGGACAATGGGGCATATTTACCTCTGTACTGGTTTGACATGTCAATCTTTGTACCTTGTTAGTTTTAATAAAGTTAAAAGATGGATTATTTTTTTAATTTTAACGGAGCCGATGTAAACACGTCCACTATCGATCACCTCCCCTTCTCCAATCAGTCATGTACAAACATTGGGCCTATAAACAATGGCGATTGTTCATTTGACGAACGGGTAATAGATAGCGGCTTGTCTTATCCGCATAAAGGACTGTTTGACCACTGCAGCAATAATTCTGTATGTCAGCTATTTGTTCATCAGTGTACAACATTACTCTTAACAAACGGGTGTCCATCAGAAGCCATGTTTTAAGTTCTACAATGTGTTCTGTTACATTAGAGGAATGACCATCTGCTTTTTAGTCTTTGCCCTTTTGTTCTTCTGCTTATCAAGAAGTTTGCGTAAACTGGAAGGCCCTGTTACTTCGGAATGTGTCCTCAAACATTCCGAGTAAGAATTATTTGTATAGGGTGCGTGTGAGTTAAGTCAAAGCAATGTGCATAAATACGCAACACATCATCATCATCATCAACATACTTGTCATGTGTTTCTTCATTAATGTTTCGAAATGTACTTACAACAGATGACTCAAAATAAGCAACCAAATCATCATCATTTTCCTAAGAAGCAGCAACAGCATCATGACCATGTTTTTGTTATCATCATTTGCATATGTCGGTTCGCACAGCGAAACAGTCTGTTTCGGGTGCATGCCACAGTTTTCATTTGAGTCTGCGTGATTTTGATGGCGTTCGATGTCAATTGCATCATCATTGTCTATGTCTAGCCGACTATACTAGTTGTTTGTCCAAATCTGTAATGCTGTAGCCGGTGGAAAACTTTGGTGACGATTGAATTCTTCCAAGAGCTGGACCTCCTTGATTTTATCATTGTCTACCATCGGCACGATATTCTTTGGGTTCCATGGTCATCTGTTTGTCTATCGGTGTCTCTGGTCGATCTATAGGTCTATTATAACAAGCTGTCAGTCTCCCTGTCTGTCGGTATATACGTCTCTCTGCCTGTCTCTTGGTTTATCTCTCAGTCTCTGTGTCTGTATTGGTCTGTGCGTGTCTTGATGTGTCTGACTTTCCGTCTTTCATCCTGCCTGTTTCTGTTGGTCTCTCAATAGGCCTGTCTGTGTCTTTCTGTCCGTCCGTCTCTAAGTCTGTCTCTATGTTGTTCTGTATGTATCTATATGTTTGTCCGTTTCTCGGTCTTTCCGTCTCTCGGTCTGTCTGTCTGTCTGTCTGTCTGTCTGTCTGTCTGTCTGTCTGTTCGTCTCTAAGTATGTATGTCTGTCCGTTTCTCTGTCTACGTGCCTCTTGGTCTGTCTTTCTTTACATTGTTAAGTCTGCCTGTCGGTCTGTCAGTCATTCTGTCTATCTATCTATCAATCTGTCTGTTTGTCTATCCATCGGTCCTTCTGTATGGCCGTCCGTCTATGTATCGGCGTGTCTGTCCGTCTCTCGGTCTGTCTGTTTGTCCGTCCCATGGTCCGTATGCCCGTGTGTCTATCTTTTTTATATTTCAGACTACTTATATCTGTCCGTACTAATCTCATTTTGTCTGTATGTCCGCCTTTCCGTCTGTCTGTGTCTGTCCCTTTAGCTTTGTGTGTAAAATGCCAAGGATTAGCAAGATGTATCTGCAATTGTTTGTACAAAGTATAATATTTGTGGAATTTGACCCCGCGTATGATTTCGGAATATGTTAAATTCCTTATTAAGTAAACGGGGAAAAAGTTAAGACCAAGACTAAGATGCTGCCACTGTCCATGTTTTAAATAAAACACACGGGGGTCTTTGAATAACAACTCGAGTGCTGGTGTGGTGTCGGCTTATAATACAAATTCGCCTGCAAGGTGTAAAATTAATCTCCATCTTTGTGTTTAATAAGGGTTGTTCTATAAGTTATCGGAAGAGTTTAAAGCTATGCTCATTTTGCTTTTGCATCGCTATTGAAATCTAAAATCGCAATTATTTTAAAGTTAAGTCATGCCTGCTTTCACGGTTATTTAAATACATGAACTTCTAACTGCATTAAAAAAGGAAGCTATCCTTTCCCTTGAAAAAATGTATGTAATATAGAAGTTTTCTTTTGTAATTTGTTTAAGTATGTATAAGTACATAAAGACGAATTTCATGTTTTGTATATGCTTAAGTGTATTTGAAAAAATATAATGTAGGACGAAAATACAATCCATTCTCGTTTTTCACATTGAAAACCGTGTTGTCTTTTGGTTTTACAGAAAACAATTCCAGACACTATTTCTGTCGTGTGTAGTACTACCAAGTTAGAATTAATTCACGGGAACGGAGCTCGGTTACAAGGAGCCATACTATTTTATTTGAACGTGACAAGCATGCAATATAAATTGTAAAACTCGGATTATGTGTATTGCTATAAATGCTACTTGTAGAAAGACTACGTTTGGCGGTAAAAACAGACACAAAGTAAAATATGGCAATTAGTAATGGAATACATATTGAAAACTTATGTATCTGTACATTCCAAAAGTATAAGAATTATTCATCAATATAATAAACTGTTTATCTTAACGTATGGTAAGAGTCTGACCTTGTCTGGATGGCATCCGTTAATAGGCTTATGCGCACACGCGCGCATAGTTAATGGTATACATGATATATACTGTCCTATTCAATACCACTGGGGGTCAATGATGGATCATGAGAGGCGGTTCGCATCGAAGTAATTTGAATGGTACGTGTCGATATTCTGTGCACAGAATTCCTGGTCTACTGACATCTATTTTGCATTGTTGGAATATTTTGATTGGAAGAAGGACCAATGTCACTTTTTTATCAATAAATGCCTAATAAATTGTTGTTATTTTTCGATGTGAAATGAATTTTGTGCAAAAATAATAACATCTTCATTGATCATATTGCGCTCTTCTATGTGTACAGCACACGGTTGGCGTCAAATTTATTGTTATTTTAAAATATGTCTTATTTAAAAAAGAATCCATGATACTCTCAACCTCTCTGTATCATTTCTTAGCAACTTCTACCTCTTCGGGGATTTAATGGATTATGTAGTCTCTTGTATCACATAGCCTGACTTACAAGACAAATGTGTACATGTTACGAACAGAAGTTTTGTATGGTTTTGTTTTTGAAGTAAATTGTATATATAAATACTGAAGCAATCTATGTGTATTTTGGACAAGGAGAACATTTCGTTTGGGTGAATGAGGGTTTGATGAAAAATTGATACTGATATGAAAATATAATCATTTTTTTTTCTCTTAAGTTTTTACAGGGATGTTTTTACATATTAAGGGCGATTTTATGAACTTCAAATAACAAAATCGTACGGGGTTAAGGGACTCAAGCTCAAGTTAAACAACTCAAAAATATGTATTATTTAAAAATATTTTATAATGTTTGCCAAACCGGAATATTATACGGGGTCGGCCGTATTAAAAGGAAATCGCTCTAAGCCATTGGTCATCACCACAGTTGTACTGAAGTATGCCTATTTAAGCGACTCAAATTTTAACAAACCAATACAAACACTACAAATCAGTCATCTTTTAGTTTTTGCATCGCTTTATAATTTTCTAAATTTCAATTGATGATTTATCATAAACAAATATTCATGTTTAGTCTGTTTCTGAACATTTGGGGGTCAATGGTGTATTTTAAACGGCGGAATGTGCTTTCATTTCCGGATCAAAATGATGCAGCCGGGTCTCATCGATAGTCAATAGTGTATCCAGACACGAGTCCCCTTCCTTCGAATATCCATGCAAAAATGACGTCAACACATTTAACGAGTCTCATTCTTTTATCTTCTTGTTTTATAGGCTTGTTCATACCGTACATGTATCTTTACACTGTGGATCATGAGCGTTTTGTTTCGGGACAACATGCATAAGAGCAAGATCGAACAGTGTAGGGTTGCTTATAGAATATAGGCAAATGACGTCCGACCGTATGTGATTGATATTCTGAAATGGTATTCTTAAAACCCTGGGTAAACCAGTGCTAATTTCACTCGTTAATAGTAAGAAATTAATTGTATAATACTGTTTTATAGTGTTACATGTTTTTAATTAACATTTCCCGTACTTACAATGTTATTTCCAGCCTAAATACCAAGACAGCGCCACGGAAAATGGCATCATCAGCTTGACAACCACATGATATTTACATAACATGAATGTATCGATGCAAACATAGACGTGTCTCCGATGCGTGGTGCCTCTCGTGATATTTCCTTTGCCCACAATAAATGCGTATTCATATTGAATAGTGATCATTGCAGAATTTGAACACAGCAAAAGTGTTTAGGAATGGAGGTTTCCACATTTTTATATACTGTACCCCTTTGAATCGATTGATATGTGAAGCAAAATCATGTACCTTCTTTAAATTGGATAAGTTCATCTTCAGCGTGTCTTGTATATGAACATTTATTTAAATTTATTTGCAAATTTTGCAAATAAGTCATTCATATAACGTGTATGTATAATATATATTATAAAACATGATATACCTGTAAGTTTACCGATAGCAAGAGCTATATGTATGTATCTGCTTTATTAAACAGTTTTTAAGTAATAACCCCGGATGTGCCATACTATTCTATAATTACATAACTATTCACTATATGTATTTTTTCACAGAAGTTATCTCTCCATATTTTTCAAAGACCATTTCAAAAACAGTGACAAAATATACACCACTCATCAGCCCGGTCCTTAAAGCTATACAGATACAAAG
Organism: Dreissena rostriformis; assembly: GCA_007657795.1. Lineage (NCBI taxonomy): Eukaryota > Metazoa > Mollusca > Bivalvia > Myida > Dreissenidae > Dreissena > Dreissena rostriformis. The sequence goes on from VMBQ01001728.1 coordinate 119,706, forward strand.
CCCTCATTATAAGAAATTTGAATGGCTATTTGAACAAGACATACATTACACTTTATCCTTCAGAATCAGTGTTCGAAAGAAGTGCCATTTAAAACAAATACAGCATTTACAGGTCTGTCATTTGTGATTGTTTACTATAACCTATATGTTTCTCCATTACATTGCGGTTCATATCATTAACGACTTAGAGGAAGTGTTTACTTTGTGATGTGTTAAATGTGTTACTAGACTTTTTCTAAATTTCATCTCCTTCTTTGCTAGTGTTCACATTCATGCGGAGTGAACTTTCTTAAAAGTAACACGGCTTATCCCTGTGTATCGCAAATTAAGTGGGAAGACACATCTGTCTATAAATTCAAGATTAGTACAATCTGACATAAAGAATAGCCATTAAAATATTTGACATATTTTTTAAATTGGACTATACATGAATTTAATTTCGTGCCATTGTACCTGATATGTTGGAACAACACTCATAATGTTTTTTTATTTTTCTAGCGAGTAAAAGATGATATGCAATTAGATTTAGTATAAAAATATTGCAATACCTGCTATGTACATTATAGAAGTAAAATGCTGTGTGATATTTTACGCGTCAACAGATAATGTGTTGTTTGTTTCGCCTTTTTTAGCAGATATAAATAAAATATTATTAAAGCATTATATTTAACAAAATCTACATCAGGGTCATTACGACTAACATCATTATATTGTCCGTTCCCAAACAAGTTTTTAGTAACTTATAAATTGCCCCGGCTTTAATTAAAACAAAAACAGGATTTCCGAAAACTCCGTTTAAGTATATAATCGGTAGGCGCTTTTAAGAATGTATATACCATTTCAATGTTAATGAGCGCTTGAATTTACAATAAACTATAACCTTATGACGTCCGTTAATTAAACTTACATAATGATTGTTCGGTATAATGAAACAAATATAAAATGACAATTATATTTATATAAATATTATACTGATTGCGTTGCAACAATGTAATAATAATACGTTGTAGATTTCATATATATTTCCAATGCCGAGTTGCTTTATGTGAATATTATAATTATATTATATTGTCTCTTCATATATCTTAGACATGAAAACATGAGAAAGTTTAAACAGTCAAAGACAATTAGAATTATGAATTATTTTATGTATAACATAACATTTCATTTGGAATGTAAGTTACATAACATTGCAATCAGCTGTTTTCATTGCACGACAACAATAAAGATAATTATATTAGTGATGTAAGTAAATTAAAAGCAATACGCATTGTATTTTAAATTTATTACAATAATTAAACAAAATCAACGAAATAATATTAATAGAAAGAACATGTATATACAAACACACATATTCGCTAAATACACATCCATTCACAGAATGCCGCCGTTGACACATTTAAACACGAATTGTCTTGTATCTGCATCATGTACTTGAACTACATACATAATGTATCGTAGGATGCAATACACTATATATCAGCATGGTTTCGTTCGAGTATTATTCTGTGACAATTGTAGTTGGCTGTGTTCTTGAAAACACATCGATATCCGCACTGGTCTTCACGTGATTTTGAAATAAACAAAACATGTGTCTGAGTGTGGTTCTAAACTTGTAACAACACAAAATGTAAATGAAAAAATTGATCCAGTATTGAATTTCCGTTATTGAGAATGCTAGAGCAGTGAGAGATGAAAGTTCCAGTAGTCACGAGGACTGTTAGCTAGTATAACTGATGGGTCTGGGTAAAGCGAATACCATAACAGAGCTAAACAATATGGGATGTTAAGTACGACAAACGTGATAGATGTAGCTATTAATATGATTGTTAATTTTGTCTGCTGTAGCCTTTCTTGTCAATGGTATTCTGGCTCGATGTCATGTTTAGTCTTCCTCTTGTATGTTTTGCAACTTGAAATATAATAGCGATGTTACATACAAGAACAACGACAAGCGGAAGCAAAACATAGTAAATGGTTTCAACAAAGAACCAAATGTCATAAAAAAACAATGAATATTCGCATATTGCTCTGCCTACATTTCCATCTATATCACTTAGTGCTGTCGTTTCCGTTAAGTATGGTATTGTCCACAGTAAGCTCCAGCATAACAGAATACCAAGAAAGCATTTTACTCGTTTCAATGTAAACCACACATTATACTTAAGTGGAAAAAGTACAGCACACATCCGTTCAACAGTCCAACAAGCTAGAAGATAATTTGAAAACACCAATGATGAACTTATCCAATAACTAAACCATCTACACATATCATTATTCCAATCAATTTTCAAACTTTCAAGATAATAGTAGGTAAATCTCAAAATAACAACAAACATATCACTAATGCTTAAACAAACTATATATAATTCTGTAGTTTGAAAAGCTTTCATGTTATACACCAGTACAATTGTCATCGGATGTGTTACAAATCCAGGTATATTAGTCAAATAAAATGAGTAGTTTATAATAAACACATACACCTCATACATATTTTTGAATGGTGAAGTGAATTCTTCTTGCTGTGAAGTATTGGAACAAATCTCATTCGAGCAGTTTGTTGAATATTGTTCACATGGACATCTGTTGATTGTATTGGTGTCATTCCCTGAATAGTTTGTGTGTATTCCGGTATATGGCATTGTCGTCTGAGAACTGCTTGGAATTGGCGATGATTGCTCACTATCAGACACACTTCCCACAGATAACATTGTGCAAATAAGTGAAATCACTATGATACACTTCGAAAACATCTCGACGCCAATTTCTGAAATTATAAAAGTAAAAGATACAAAAAATTATCATATCAAAGTGTTTGATTAGCCAACAATACTTTTTTACTATGAAAACAAATGCCTTAAGCGCATAAAATAGTGCATGTAAACCAATTTTAATCGACTTTTTTATAATTGTCAATTGTTAAAAGTTTCAAAAGTGTGTTTCATACTGTTTACAAGTCCGTACTTTGAAGTAATTCTGTTTTGTAATTGACAATTAAAGATATACCGCTTAAGCTCTAGGCATACTTAATTTAATTCGTTCATTTTTGGATTAATAATTTCAAGTACTGGATCCTGTGATGTAATGTGAATATGTATGCTTGTTCTACTTCTACGAATACTATCAGCAACAAATTTAATAATGATTGGGTATATTGACAGTACCAGAACAAGTGCATTATATTTTCAACTTCAAAATTACAGAATGTACATAGATTATTTTCAACAGTTTTCATTTTGAACATAAGGGGTTTTGTTCCCAATATTCTGTTGACTATTCTGCACTGGAGCCATCTGATATATGTTTCCTTAGTTAGATTGAATACAAGTAAATGTACTTTTTTTCCAGTCAATATTTAAATAATTCTGAGTTCCATTTTGTATTTCAAGCTAAAATTTCATTGTTTTGAATTAATGTTTTATAAATATGTTTCTCTTCTTTAGGGCTGCTTACTATTTGTTTAATGTAAGTTGATAATATAGGTCCTTATTTATTTTTTTAAATTTGGCAGGTCTTCAAAACTGTCAATATATTTCTTAATTATGTTTAGTAATCCTTGGTACAATAGGAAGTTCACGTTTGTTCCAACTTGTGTATCCAAAGATTATTTGGAAATAAAACAGTTTCTTTCTACCACAATGTCTCTCACATACCGAATACCTCTTTCATATAGACATTTTATATCAATATAACAATTGCAAATTTAAAATTTATAATTATAAAATAGAGGCATATCCAGAATATCATCACAAGTTATTTTTGGCAGCTTTTCAATTTACATTACTATACCTCACTTTTATTCATAATGCTAAACTCCGATAGGCCATCGTGACATAGAAATACTGTCAGACCCAGCGGGAAAAAAAATTACTGTCCAAAAAATACTGTCGCCCGCTACCTTAGCAATCACGTGCGGAATGGTAAAAAAATATTCTGTCCCATTCGTTTAACTGTGAAATGACGTCATTTTTTTGACGAAATGATATCATTTTAACGAAATGACGTCATAACTCCAGCGAAATTCTCCAGTTAATCTCTTTTGCAATGTAAATTAACGTTAAAAAGCATAAAATAAAAAGAAAAATTGTTGGAATCGAAAAACACTTAAAGAGACATACTTAATACTTTTAAACTATTGAATTGTTATTTTCTGTGATAAGAATTTGACTGTTTTAACCAGTGTACTTTATTATTGTTATCAAAATATTAATGGTTGTTCATTGCTGAAATTAAATACAAATATTGAATATTAAAATTGTTCATGGTTCATATAAATTGTTCATGATTGAATAGTTGTTTCGATATAATAAAATAAATATTACATGTCTGACAGGGTGACAGTAAATTTGTCAACTTTCTGAAAAATACTGTCAACCACGGCTTCGCCTCGGTTGACAGTATTTCCTCAAGTTGACAAATTTACTGTCACCCTGTCAGACATGTAATATTTTTATAATATATAGTTTTTCAAAACATCAAGCAAAAATTGATTTTTAAGTGTAAACATATTTTCTCGGCTTACATTTTACTAGTATTGAATACTATGTTAAAGTCTATTAACGATTAATCCAGTGAATAACAATTTCCTTTGCCTGATACCATTCTCTTAAACCATGTTATTTTCATGTAATTTTCAAAATTACATGTATCTACAATATTTAACCCACCTTCGTTATAATCCTTAACAATAACTGTTTTTTTTTAAATTTTGCTTGGTCCTGCCCAAATGAAGTAATAAAAGTGTTGATCTATTGTTTTCATGGTGTCTATTCTTGATGATGGTAGTGATACAAATAAATGAGTAAGTGAAAGTAGAAACCAAGATTAGAAACATTAGATTACCATGTTGTCTAAATTAATACCAAAAACTATTCCAAGAACTTTAAAGGTAGATGCTCCCCATGCCAGTTTGTATTAAGTTTTTATTGGTATAGTACTATATTTCAAAGAGTCTATCCAAATTAAATTAGTCTTTTTCATAGTTTATGTTAAGTCTAGAGTATATTGAAAATTAATGAAGCATATCTTATGAAAATTAAGCAATGATTCCGTTCCGTCAAGAAATATAGATGTATCATCCGCATATTGTGATATTTTATATTGTATGTCATTAATAGTTTTACCTTTTATTTCTTTGCTTTCTCTTATTTTAATAGCAAGATTTTCTGCACACATAATAGAAATGTTAGAGCTGATTAGGTCTCCTAAACGACGTCCCCTTTTAATACAGAGGGTATCTGACAAGAATCCATTTATTTGTATAGAGGCCATGGTATTATGCAAGAACATAAATATACTTTTTTTTTAAATTGGTCCGAAATTTAAAAAACTAATAGTTGTTTCAATAAACTGGAAAGACAAAGTATCGAATGTTTTTTTAAACCTTTATTGTCATGAGTAGAACAGGTAAATTATTATCTTTAGCATATTTCAAGATATCGTTAAGTAATCTAGTGTTTTCACCAATAAATCGACCTTTAATGAAACCTGTTTGATCTTTGGAGATTAAACTATCAAGTACTGTCTTTAATCAATTTGCAACGTAACCTGATGCTAGTGTGTTAACAACATTTAATAATGTCAATGGTGGTAAGTTTTTCAGATGACATCTTGGCTTGTTTTCTCTTGGAATACAAGTTATAATTCCATGCTTTTGTGTAATGGACAAGGAATTTGTAATAAAGGATCATTTAGACTTTTCAGTATGAAGTGGCCTAACTTACTCCAAAATACCTTAACGAATTCAGCAGTGAATCCATCAGAACCTGGACTTTTATCGTGTTTCGTATTTTTAAGTGTTATTGATACTTCTTCAATATAAAGCAGTCTTTCTAATGAGTCAAATTGAACTTTATTTAATTAAGGTACATTAATATTACATAAATCAACCTTCATATCTTTTTTTAATTCGTTGTCATTTCGATTGAATAATGTTTTATAGAATGAAATAGCTTCTTTTAAATTATCGTTTTGCTCTGTCAACTTAGCATCGTTTTCGTATTCAATAAAAGGTATCGATTTGTTCGTGTAATGGTTTGATTCGAGCGAGCAAACGTATTTAGTGGGTTTTCTCCATCTTCTATCCATTTAGCTCTAGAACGAATAAGAGACCCTTTAAGTTGATTTTCCATCACAATTTCTTATTCATTTTGTAGTTCGAGAAGTAGGTCGGAATTAGTTTTAGTTTATGATTTTTGAAGTATTTTAATTTTCTTAATTAAATTTGATTCATAGTTTTTGTTCTGTTAAGCTTTATGTGATGAAAATGAAGAAGTGTTACCTCTTATTTCCATAAGTAATGTTTCTAGAATTAATTGGTCTTTGATTACAAACGGTATGTTGCGTTGTGAATATGTTCTATGTTTATAGGGATACAGTACTATTGTTGAACATTTTCTATCAAAGTATTAATACAGTTAAAATAGTCAATATCCTTTAAGAGTGAATTGTTGAATTACCATAGCCCCTTTTCATGTGCTATATCCTCAAACATTATTTCAATGTCGATGATGGAATGATCTGACTTATAACATGAATCAATAGAAGAGTTTCTAACTTTGGATGACATATTATTGCAAGTAAGGAAAGAATCAAGTCTAGCCTGTTGTAATGGTGTTAACAGTCTCCATGTTTATTGTTGGATAGTGCCATTTAGGTATCTGAAAGTATCAATTATGTTATTATCTCTTCTAATAGATTGCAGTGTTTTTCTTGAAGTTTTATTATTGTTAATGGATGTATAATTTTGATAATCCAAGTTAACATTTAAATCACAATTTAAGTCCCCACATATAATACATTTATCAGTTAAAAAAAAAAGAGGTCTGTATTTTTTTTTATACATGAGCATTTATAAAACTATACCAATAAAGTACTGCTTACCAAAATCTTCAAATGTTAAATTTTGTACATTGTAGTGCTTTTTTACACAAGTACTTATATTCAATTAACCAATCTGCATATTTGATGAGGAAAAATGCTCTCTGTATAAATTTCATGTAAATATCAAGTAAGACTTTCTGCGACTATATAAAATTCAATTCAATGATCAATTATCTACAATAACATACACACATGAAATATTGGTTAAATGGTTGACATATTTTTTTAATTTTGGAAAACGTGGGCATATAAATGGAAGCGGGCAACATATTTTGAAAAGTTGGGACACACACATTGAAGGGGGCCACCTCCACCAACCCCCTCGCCTGCCATTCAGCTTAAGCTAAATCACTTAATTATTAATGACACAGGATATGAGGAGTCACGGAGTTAAAAACATTAATATTGAAGCATACTCGTTTAGAGCAACTTTATAGCTGTGTGTATCGGAAACAAATTACTCGTAAATGTATTAGTGTTGTTGATGGTTTTATCGTAACAAAATATTTTACAAAAAGTTTATTTAATTATAACTATGTAATACATTATTTGCAAGCTTATAAAAGCATTAATATAAAAAAAGTCCAAATGATAACAACAATTGTTTTCGGTTTATGGGTAAAGGAAATATGCTTATTAAATATGTCGTTATAATATGTTACAAAAACTAAGTTGAAAAACGAATATTCCGACAATATGTTTAAGACAATTAATGTTACATTTATGGCGAATTTTAATAAATTCAATATCAAAATCAAAATACACCTTAAATACAAAAAATGTGAGATAATTGTATGCTTAGTTCATATCGTAACATATAGGCTCAAATATATGTAGTAATTTAATTTTTTAAATGAGAAATCTTGTCTACAGATTAATTTCATTGTTAACTTTATTACAAACCACTTACCGGATAATTTATCCTATAGCTTTTCCGAAAAGAATGGCTTCAACTTCGGCTTACCTGCTCTTTTATATCGTAATGAGAGAGATCGATCGATATACATCGGCATTTAAGATGATGACGTAGTTATGTTCTGAAAATAAAAATTGTGCTAACGTTCCATAATTTTATAAACAAACTAACTTAAAGTTAGTATTTATTTTATAAGATATATAATCATGTATTCATGTTTTTAGCTGATGATTCCATATGCTTCGAATCAAAGTGCCATTACACTTTCATTCGAAGCATATGGAATCATCAGCTGTACTTATTCCATCGTCTCTGATTATCATGTTTAGCAGTGTCTTCCTTTCAATTGCAGTTACTGCGCCATCATTTAATTTGTGTTGTGCATTTTGCTATAGTTGCCTTGTGCACAATATATGTGTGCTGGTGGGGAATGCTCTTGTAATGGCTTTGACCAGTGCGTTTCGTCGTCACTGCCAATTGTCAGATTTTTAAGGTCGTGGCCGAATTTCAATTTCAAGTGTTGAAACATCTGACAGTATGTTTCGTAGTCCTTATTGTCATGTACACACATACATGTAAGGCATATGCGCTTGTTCATTTGACGAACGGGTAACAGATAGCGGCTTGTAGACCGTGACCGTGATATGCATCTTTCTGAGCATTAAAGTCTTATCCACACACAGGACTGTTTGACCACTGCAGCAATAATTCTGTATGTCAGCTATTTGTTCATCAGTGTACAACATTACTAACGTTTTTTTCCCTGTTCATAATGATGCTCTTAACAAACGGGTGTCCATCTGAAGCCATGTTTTCAAGTTGTAAACTTTGGTCTGTTATATTAGATGAATGACCACCTGCTTTTTAGTCTTTGCTCTTATGTACTCTTGCTTATCAAGAAGTTGCGTAAATTGGTGGCCCTGTAACTTCGTCATTATTTTCCTGAAGTTTATTGTAATTTAATGAGGTTTCATTTGTCCGTTATTTAGGACATTTAACCAAAGACACAGGAAGATGTCCTCAAACATTCCGAGGAAGGAATTTTAAAGAAACCATTATGGACAAGTCCAGGGAATGTGCCTAAATACTCAACACAAGCTAAGGAACTTTGCAGATTGCTGTCATTGGAAAGCAATGTTACGTGTTTTTGTTGTTGTTAGTTTGTATCTGTATTTAATGACACCTAGTACCGGTGTATTTAAACGACTATGTTAACAGCGGACATCATCATCATCATCATCATCATCATTATCATCATCATCATCATCATCATCATCATCATCATCATCATCATCATCATCATCATCATCATCATCATCATTACGATCGACCTCCTTGTCATGTGCGTCTTCATTACTGTTTTGAAATGTATTTACATCAGTGTCACTATCATGAATCATAATCATCATTATTATAACCATAAACAAAACCATTTTAGGTATTAACAACAATTGATTCAATATTATTAAGTTAATCACAATTATTATCCTTAGCAGCAGCAGCAGCATGACCATGTTTTTGTTATCATCATTTGCATAAGTCGGTGCGAAAAGCGAAACATCCTGCTTTTGTTGCATGCCGACGTTTTCATTTTATTTTGCGTGATTTTGATGGCGTTCGATGACAACTTGATCATAATTGTCAATGTCTAGCGGACTATACTTGGTGTTTGTACAGATATGTAGCCGGTGGTAGACTACGGTGATGATGGACTTCTTCCATTGACAGGACCTCCACGGTTTTTATATTGAATACCATCGGAACAATATACTTGGGGTCCTATGGCTATCTGTCCGTCTCTCGGTGTCTCTGGTCGATCTCTATGTATATTATAACAAGCTGTCAGTCTCACTGTCTGTCGGTATATACGTCTCTCTGTCTGTCTCTTGGTTTATCTCTCAGTCTCTGTGTCTGTATCGGTTTGTCCGTCTCTCGATTTGTCTGACTTTCCGTCTTTCAGTTTGTTTCTGTCGGACTCTCGCTAGGTCTGTCTGAGTCTTTATGTCCGTCCGTCTATCAGTCGTTTTTTTTTCTGTCTGTATCTATCAGTTTTTCCGTTTCTCGGTCATTCCGTCTCTCATTATGTCTGTTTGGACGGCTCTCGGTATGTCTGTCTGTCCGTTTCTCTTTCTATCCGTCTTGTGGTCTGTGTTGCTATATATTGATAAGTCTGTATGTTGGTCTGTCTGTCGATCTGTTTTCCGTCTCTTGGTGTGCCTGTCCGTCTCTCTGTCTGTATATCTATCAATATATATGTTTGTCTCTCTATCGGTTTTTCTGTATGTCTGTCTTTCTGATATTTACTAGTATCTGCCACAAAAAGTATAAAATCCTACCTCCCAAATTTGGTCATCGTGGATTATCGCATGACCGAGAAAAATCACGTTCTATTAAGATGTGTAAAGATTTCACGAATAACATTACATTCCTTGGATCATGATCCGTAACACGATTGAAGCCATGCCATATATACTCGTTAGTGATCTCGTATTGATGTTTTATCCGAATATTGAGTTCAATCATGATACTCGTGTTCTGTCAGGGATGTGTGGTCTAGCGTTAATGCGCTGACTTTATAATGCATGTGTGTTCGATCGCTTCTATACTAGTCTTCTTTTGGATCAAACTTAAAGCCGAGGTGCCGTTAACTAGGTCCTTCACACCGGATAGTTAAAGACCCAACGTGGCTTGAACTATCTCAAAATAAACACACGCGGACGTACACACGTGCGACACACACACCCATGCTGGACATTCAAATTACCAACAACAATACAATTAAGGTTACTTATTTGGTATATAACATCGTAATTTGTTCTTCTACCAATTGAGCTCAGATGTTGTCTATACCTATTTTTGTACACTTCATAATAAAACTATTGTTTTATCGCAAGAAGTGGGTTGAAAAAGTACGCGAAACGGAAGTCACAAGTTAACGTCGTTTTTGTCGGAAAGAACGTCAGCTCCAAATGGGTCAGAATCTCGTTCCCAGTCACATATGTTTAAAGACATATTGCAAACTTTCGTTGCGCAGGAGATACGCTTATGATTGAAACTGGTCGGCATATGTGAATCGCTCATGATTGTGTTAATACTACCCTATCATTCATAGGCATTGCTCTGTTGGAGAGGAATTTCACATGTGTATGGCATGTCCTTTGTACGATGAAATTAAAAAGGTGGTATTTGATGCCTCTTGGTTAAACTGTAAAACTCTCTAAATTTATGGAAATTTGATTACCAAAAATGATAATACTTATTCATAAAAGCTCAATTTGTTACACTTAATTTAAGAACAGGAAAGGACTTTTAAGAATCATTCTTATTCTTGTGTTAATATGGTGTGTGTATGCTATTTCGATCTTTTCGAACGCCGATTCGATAACAAATAAGTTGATCCGTAAAAAAACGATCACATGAAAACTAATTCCAAGGATTAGCACGATGAATGTGCAATTATATAACCTTTCGCAGAATTCTACCCCGCATATGATTTCGGCATAATTCAAATTCATTAAAAAGTAAATGGTGACACATTTAAGACTTACCGAGACAAAGATGCTGTCACTTTCCGGGTTTTATCTAAAAGCAAACCCACGGGGGTCTTGGAATAACAACTCGGGTGCTTGTGTGGTGTTGGCTAATACAACGACACAAAATAAACTACATATTTTTATACTCGATGGGCGCATGTTATGCTCAATTAATGCACCTACCCTTGACCATCTTTAAATATACTTTATTACATAAGTACACCGAACTTAAAACCACATATACGTTTTTCTTTGTTTCTGTTTTTTTTCTGTGTTTTGACCCATATCTGTATTTACTTGTGTAATGCTATTCCATATAGGTTAACCTTTAAATCATGTTTGAAATTTACACTGATTTAAACATTGTTTTCACACCTACCATAGTCTCCATAGATGCTATGTACCATAATTAATATCGAAACAAATTGTGAAACAAATTTCCTCAATTTGTTTATATTTGACGTATTATGTTAAATGCAAACTGGTATGCTTTCGATGGAAACAAAAAATGGAATCACAAAAATGAAACGACATTGTCTGCAAGGAGTAGAATAAATATTATATGGTTTGCGATGGTGAGAAGTACATCTTTGTTATCATTAGGGTTGTTCTATGTGTTGTTTACGAATTATCGGAAGAGCAGTTGAAAACTCTGGTCGTTTTGTTTTTGCACCGCTGTTGAAATCTCAAAACGCAATAAAGTTAATTATAACTCATGCCTTCTTTCACGATTCTGTGAATACATGTACTTCTAACTGCGATTAAAAACGGAAGCTATCCTTGACAAATTTATGTAAAATATAAGTAACAAACACGTGGGTCTTAGAATAACAACTCGAATGCTGGTGTGTTGTTGGCTTATCAAACGACATCGTCTGCAAAGAGTAAAATTAATAATATTTGGTTTTCGATGGTGGGGAGTCAATCTGTGTTGTCATAAGGGTTGTTCTATGTGTTGTTTACGAATTATCGGAAGAGCAGTTGAAAGCTCTGATCATCTTGTTTTTCGCACCGTTGTTGAAATCTATAAACGCAATAAAGTTAATTATAACTTATGCCTGCTTTCACGGTTATGTAAATACATGTGCTTCTAACAGGGTAAAAAACGGAAGCTATCCTTTCCATTGACCCATTTATATATGTTATATAGAAGTTTTCGTTTGTAATTTGTTTCAATGCGGGGAATCACGTGGTCAGATTTGAGAAAAAATGGTCGCCAATGCCTCGCTTAGAGGCAGAAATTGAGTCTTTAAACAGGTACATCTACCTTATTACTTACTTGTTTTTAATCGGATGACGCCTATCATAGGGCCAACCGGAAAAGGTTTCAGCGAGTATCAACCGTTTTCCTCTGGTTGGTCTGAGTGTGGAGAATATTCATGGAATATTTCACGATTTCCTGAACCGTCAATTGTCATTGAACACGGCAACATTTAAAATCACAGTTTTCACACTAATTAGCACTGTTTAAATACCAGTTGTTCATGTGGACGCATTTTGGTTGACAAAAAATGGATAACTCGATTGCTCATGGCGTTTTTTTCAAGGTACAGTTGAGTTTCGATTGGTTTTCACGATTGTTATTGAGCACGGACATGATCCTTATACACGGACAACTTCTTGAACAACGCACATGTCAAGGAATACCGTTTTCTCCGCCCAGTAAGTCTAAAACAACCTCGCATTGGCATGTTCTGGTACATGTAGCGATACATATCTAATGTAAAGGCACTGTAAATGTTAGTTTCGTATACGAAATTGGCTATCTGGATCATCAAAATTTTATTTTCAATAGGAATTTTATTGCTAGCCTGTTTCGGTGTAGCTGCTTTTTGTTATGGCTTGCGAGTATTTGAAAATGTTGTTTTTCCTCCAGACAGTTTTATTAATATTTTTTTGGGATNAAAGCGCAAAAAAAACGGATTTCTACCTTGTAACCACCAGATATATTGTAATTGGCATAGATAAAATTAAATGTATAACCTAGTTAGCTCGTAATTTATAATTTTTCAAACGGTACCACTTTTAAAACCGAAAGTAGGATTTCTAGACGTATACGTCCATTTCGACAAACGCGATTATTTTTAAGTTTTAAAGCGCAAAAAAAGACGGATTTCTACATTGTAACCACCAGATATATTCTAATTGGAATAGATAAAATATGTTTCTTATTTATACTTAAATTTACTATACAAAATAAGGTGTGTGGCTTTAATATTGTTTTATAATTTATGACATAATTGAAAATTACATCCATGTGAATATTTTGAGTTAATTTGTTGCTTTAAGTGTAAAAATAACAATGGTATCATTTAAATAAATTGGTTGCCATGGAAACAAATGTACTACACAACACAAATGTATATTTTCATATATTAATTTGTTTATTTGAACAAGTTAATGCATTTAAAACTTACACAAATTACATTTACTTATAGTAAGTAAGGCATTATAACTAAAAAAAAAGTAATTAAATGGAAGAAAACATAAAAATTACAGAATTGCTTTTCACAATTTGAGATACCATAAAGAGGGCTTTGCAAATTTTACGGCCGTATTGTTAACAAGTACTTACCCGTAATCTCATTTACTATTGAAATGGTATTAGGCATTCCATTGATCACAAAACTAAGAATAAAGATCAGAGGGAATTGTGCACAGATAGTAAAAAAAAGACCATTTTCCAAATTTTAGTCACAGATACAAAATAAAAAGAATACTGTAAATCAGGGAGCAAAATGCCACTTATGATGGAGACTCAAACTGAAAATACAGCTATTTTATGAGTAATCATCATGTGTAATGGATAAAATTATAAAGAGTAATGATTGCATAATTTTTAATGATTCTGTTCTTTCTGTAAAATTTTGCAATTTCACATGGATCACATATATCAAGTATAAAATGAATGCCTAAATATAATATTCAGGATGGCCGAGTGGTAAAGGCAAAATAATTTAAGGACCCCATGGGTACTCATATTTTTCGGTTGTTTTTATCTCGTAAAAAATTCTATTTTGAGCAATTTAAGGCTTCTACTGACATACTTAAAAAATGCCTAAATCTGTGAAAGAGTCCCTTAAAGTCAACTTATTGTTATTTTGATTACCGTACAATCAACATAAAAAACATAGTTTAGATATTTAATAGGTAAAACACTTAATTAAATACATCACTTAAACACTGATTTATCTTTAAGTTTATACAATTATTACTATAATAAAACTGTGTTTGTGTTATAAAATAATTATTCTCAATTATTCTCAATTATTTTAGTTTTACACTTCAAATAAAATTCCAGCATGTACATGAAAATGTTAACAGTACACAGTGATCTTAATCTCCAAAACTCTGTTGCGCTTTATGTCCACATAGTGAAGAGACGTACACAGTTACAGCAAATCCTTTGACTGATTCCACATCAACATTTCTATAAATAAAACATGAACATAACAAAGTATCAGTGCAAAAATGTACTGTCATCCTTCTAATGTATCTTAAAAATAATTTGGAATAACACAAAACTGACAGTCATGGTTGAAACTCTTATGGCTGGTAATCATCAGGATACACCAAACTTTAGCATGTACAAGTTTCTTTATTTATTTAGATATGTTATGAAATCTTTGTCTTAAATGGATCCCTACACATCAAAATTCTTAATTAAAACTTCTTATTAAAATTAACTTAATATTCAAACTAAAAAAAGTGTTAATATTTGTTCTTTTGGTGTGTTCCGATGCATATGTTATAGTAAAACCGGAGTTACAAAGAATCATTTAGAGGGGTAAGAATTATAACAGTCACTATATGCAAAACATAAGTTCTAACAAGCATATGGAAAATCTGTTGCCCAAGTGATCATCACTTCTTTCACCCAAGATGCATCTGTGCAAGTAGTCAGGCCCTTTCCCTGATGATTCATGGAGTATCTGTTCACCTAAAACACAAACTGCTTTAATAACAAATATCCATTATCAAATTTAAACACTGTATTAAATTACACAAAATGACTGTTGCTCTCTTGATCATGCATGATTTTATGAAGAAAATATATTTTTTTTACTCAAATAATAAGATAAAATTTCATTTTTTTTAGCAGAATTGTAGTATATTTGCCCGACATATGAAATATAAAAATCTTACTTTTTACAAAATATTTTTTAAATCACAAAATATGTCTTACCAAAGCAGAAATAAGCAATCCATTAAATTTTGTTTACATTTGACATTTTTGTTCTCGTCGCGATTTTGTAAACAAGGGAAACAACTGTGCTCTCTATAATGTACTTCATAAAGATACATGTAGAACAATTTACCGTTTTTGTTTTTATTTTCAAGAGAAAAGACATGCTTTTTTGTCGAAAATGCACAAAAAAATCGTTGTTTTTTTATATTGAAAATTTGTGAATACTGTTCGTTCACTCTGTTATGGCGGGCATATTTGCGAACGCTACGACACCCATGACCATTCGTAACTTTTACATAGGAACTTACGAATTCGTAGCAGGTGGTTGCGTAAGTATTTTTTTTTTATGAAACGCTCGGATTTTCTTACGAACTGCGTAAGTACACTTACGAAAGAAACCGTGCGTACGAACGTTTATGAAACGGGGCCAATATCCTGAAGGGATTTCTTTAAGCAAAAAACAGCAATCCAAACAAATATATTAATACAACTGTCTGGAGGGAAAACAACATTTTCAAATACTCGCAAGCCAAAACAAAAAGCAGCTACACCGAAACAGGCTAGCAATGAAATTCCCATTGAAAATAAAATTTTGATGATCCAGATAGCTAATTTCGTATACGAAACTAACATTTGCAGTGCCTTTACATTAGATATGTATCGCTACATGTACCGGAACAAGACAATGCGAGGTTGTTTAAGACTTATTGGGCGGAGAAAACGGTATTCCTTGACATGTGCGTTGTTCAAGAAGTTGTCTGTGTATAAGGACCATGTCCGTGCTCAATAACAATCGTCAAATCAATCGAAACTCAACTTTACCTTGAAAATAACGCCATGAGCAATCGAGTTATCCATTTTTTGTCAACCAAAATGCGTCCACATTAACAGCTGGTACTTAAACAGTGCTAATTAGTGTGAAAACAGTGATTTTAGTTTTTGCCGTGTTCAATGACAATTGACGGTTCAGGAAATCGCGAAATATTCCATGAATATTCTCCACACACAGACCTACTAGAGGGAAATGGTTGATACTCGCTGAAACCTCTTATGGCTGGCCCTATGATAGGCGTCATCCGATTAAAAACAAGTAAGTAATAAGGTAGATGTACCTGTTTGAAGACTCAATTTCTGCTTCTTAGCGAGGCATCGGCGACCATTTTTTCTCAAATCTGACCACGTGATTCCCCGCATTGTGTTTGGGTATTTTTAATTCCACAAAGATGCAATATATGTTTTGTCGTTGCCTAAGTGTATTTAAAATAATATTATGTAGGAAGAAAAGACAACATATGCTATTTTATTTTAACGTGGCAAGCATGCAATATAAATTGTAAAACTCGTTCCCAATGAATTGCTATGCATTTTTGGTTTGCAGAGCGTGTCAATATTGAATATTATACAAAATATTTATTGCTTTCCCGCTGCATATTTTCTTCACGAAATATAAGTTTTATTTAAGTGAGCTTCGAAAAAAAAAAGAACGTGCATTCTCTTTCATTTTCCTGACTGTACACAGCATTTCTTTTCCCATAAATGGTACTTGTAGCAAGACTACGTTTAGTGGTAAAACAGACACGAGGTAAAATTTGCCAATTATTGGTGGAATACTTACACATATGTATCTATACATTCCAAAAGTATAAGACTTTATCACGAATATAATTAGCTATTTATTTTTCCGTTTGGTAAGAGTATGACCGTACCTGGTTGGCATCCGGTAATAGGTGTATGCGCATGTGCGTGCGTAGTCAATTATACAATGTACTGTCCTATTCAATACCACCGGCGGCAACTGAAGTATCATGAGAGACGGTTGGCATCGAAGTTATGTGGATGGTACGCATATATATTCTGTGCAAAGAGTACCTGGTATTCTGATCTCCACTTGCCATTATTTGAATATTTTGATTGGTAGAAGGACCAATGTCATTTGTGTATCAATGGTTTCGTAATAAATTGTATTTTTTCCTATGTGAAATGCGTTTTGTGTCAAATAATTTCTTCGTCATTTATCCTATTGCGCATTTATATGTGTAAAACACATAGTTTGCCTCAAAATTATTGTTATTATGAAATAATATTTTATTTAAGTTAATATCCATGATAATGTAAACCTGTCAGTATTATGCCTTAGAAACTGTTTTCCTCTTCATGAATGGAATGAATTGTGCAGTACCTTGTATCACATGGTCTTTCTCACAAGACAAAGATGATGTAGTCTACCAATGTCTTCGTACGGTGTACATGTTACGAACAGAAATGTTGTGTGGTTTGCTCTCTGAAGTAAATTATATATATCAATAACACAGCAATCTACGTGTATTATGGACAAATAGAACATTCGTTTTAGATGAATGGGGATTTTGAGGAAATACTGATACTGATATGGAAATTTATTCATTTCTTTTCTTGCTAGTTTTTACAGGGATGTGTTTACATAGTTTGGGCGATTTCATTAACGTCAAATAACACAATCGTACGGAGTAAAGGGACTTGCAGCTCAAGTAAAACAACTCAACAATATTTTTTACTTTATTTTTAATAATGTTTGCCCAACCGGGATATTACACGGGTCGACCCTTTTAAAAGGCAATTGCGCTATTCCCTTGGCCATCACCACAGTTGTGCTGCATTATGCACATAAGAGCTTTTGTACAGGATCATGGTGTTAATTGTAGAAGTTGAACTCAGCAAAAGTGTTTAGGAATGGAAGTTTCCATATCTTAATAGATTGTACCCCCTTGAATGGATTGATATATGAAGCAAAATCATGTTGTTCATCTTCGGCGTGCCTTGTGTATTTGAATTTATTTGCAAATTTTGTCAGTGCGTTAGTCAGATAACGTGTATGTATGTTTCATATTACAAAACATTATATATCTCTGTTAATTTACCGATTGTTAAAGACAGATACATGTCTCTGCTTTATAATACAGTTTGGAAGTAATAATCCCGAAAGGGCCATACTATTTATTTTATAATAACAACTATTCCTTATATGCCATTTAACAAAGCAGTTGCCTCTACATATTTTTCAAAGACGATTTCTAAAACAGTGACAAAATATACATCACGCATTAGGCTGAGCATAAAAGTGATACAGTTACAAAGCCCGAACTGTACGGAATTTGATTGCTAGTTAAACAAGCAATACATTCCGAGCTGAATGTTACATTCCACTATATCATTTCTGAATCCGTGATCGAAAGGAGTGCCACTTAAAAACAGTACATCATTTACAGGTGTGCCGTTTGTGATTGTTTCCTATATCATGTATGTTTCTCTCCACATTTCGGTTCTTTTCTTTGAACAATAAGAGGAAATGTTAACATTATGATGCTTTTAATGTGTTACTAGACTTTTGTCTTAATTTAATTTCCGAAACCCTGGTTTTCTAGTGTTCACATTCATGCGGAGTTCTTAAAATTAACATCACTTTTAATTGTGTGTTTCAAATTAAGTAAGAGGACAGACACATCAATCTATATATTCCAGACAATCTGACATAAAGAAAAGTAATTTAAAATTGGCAATTTTTTAAATGGGACTCTTTATGATTTTTTTTCGTGGCGTCATACCTAAAATGTTGGAACAACATACTGTTGTTGTATTTTTCTAGCGAGTAAACGATGCTTAGCGATAGAATTGAGTTTTTAAAGATTGTAATACCTGCTATGGACATTATAGTAAAATTACGTGTCAATAGATAATGTTTTATGTATACAACTTGACTTGTTTTTTTCTTCTTTCAGCAAGCATTAATTACATTTTATTAAATTATTAAAAATAATATACATCGTGGTCAAAACGACTGACATCATAATATTGTCCGTTCCAAAGCACGTATTCAATAACTTATTAATTGCCCCGCGCGTCGGCTTTTTTTAAATCAAACACCGTTTAAGTAAATAATCAGAAGGCGCTTTTAAGAGAGTATATAGCAATTCAATGTTAATGAACGCTTGATTTTGCAATGAAAAGTGCACCTGTGGCGTTCGTTTATTCAAATTACATTGTGGTTGTTCGGTATAATGACAATGATATAAACAGACAATGCTACTTATAAATGACTGTATATTGATTTCGTTGCAACATTGTAATAATAATGCGTTGTACAGTTGATATATATTTCCAATGGCGTGTGAATGGGAGTATTATAATTATATTATATTGTCTCTTTATATATGTTAAGCATGAAAACATGAGAACGTTTAAACAGCCAAAGACAATACGAATTATCAATGATTTTATTTATAACATTGATTAACAATACATAACATTTAATTTGGAATGAAAGTTACATAACATTGTAATCAGCTTTATTCATTGCAAAAAAAAATAACGACAAATATGTTAGTGGTGTAAGCAATACTCAGTGTGTTTTTTTTATTTATTACAATAATCAAACAAAGCAAGGACATAACATTAAGAGAAAACATATATATACACAAACAATTATTCAATAATACACATCAATTCACAGAATGCCACCGTTTACGCATTTTAACACGAATTTGCATGTCTGTGCATCTTGTACATAATCTACATAAATAATGTATAGTAAGATGAAATACACTATATATCGGCATGCTTTCGTTAGTTTAAACATATCTATTCTAAACAATACACATTGATTTACAAAGAATATAAAACAACATTTATAATAAGTACATGTTCGAATAGGATTAGAATGAAAGACGAGGTCTTAAACGGTTCCTCTCCCTATACAAATACAATATTGTTTGTTCCAAAGCACGTATTTAATAATTTATTAATTACCCCGCGCAAGGGGTCTTTTATTAAATCAAACACGGGTTTTCCGAAAACTCCATTTAAGTTAATAATCGGTAGGCGCTTTTATGAATGTATATAACATTTCAATGTTAATGAGCGCTTGATTTTGCTATCAAATGTTCACCTATGGCGTTCGTTAATTCAAATAACATTAGTGTTGTTCGATATAATGACAATAATATGAACATTCAATGATACTTATATATAACTACATACTGATTGCGTTGCAACAATGTTATAATAATCCGTTGTAAATTTAATATATATTTCCAAAGCCGTGTTGTTTAATGTGAATAGTATACTTATATTGTATTGTCTTCATATATATGTTAAACATGGAATATGAGAAAAAATGTTTTAACAGCCAAAGATAATACGAATTTCCAATAATTTAATGTATAAAAAAGATTAACAAAGCATAACATTTAATTTGCAATGTAAGTTAAATAACATTGTGATCAGCTGTATTCATTGCACGAACAATAACGACAAATATGTTAGAGATGTAAGCTATACGCATTGTTTTTTTTTTAAAGTATTACAATAATAAAACAATGAAAACGACATAACATGAAGAGAAAGC
>VMBQ01001728.1:145605-167270 GCA_007657795.1 Dreissena rostriformis
CAGACTCATTTCATTGTTAAATACATTACAAATCACTTACTTGGTAATTTATCCTTAAGCGTGTCCGCACAGGTTGGCTAAAAACTTTGGCATACCTTCTCTTTTATACCGTTATGAGAGAAAGCGATTGATGGGAATCGGCATTTCAGACGATGACGTATGTATGTTCTGATAATAAAAATTGTGCGTACGTTCCTTTATTTTATTTTAAAAGACTAAATAAAAGTTATTATTTGTTTAATAAGATAACAGAAATTGATATGAACAAAGTAGTGCATTGCATTTTATTCAATGAAAATCCGTTCAAAATATCATATCATAATTATAGAATTAAATACAAATAGGTGCATTAACGGGGTCTGCATTCTTGTTTTTTCGATGTATTTTTCCAAAGATGTGGAGATCAGAGTTAGAACTTTTGCTTTGTTTAATTCCTTGTTTGACAACAGTCTCTATACGGCATTAGCGCAGGATATTTTTCGTTGATTTAGATGCTATATTGCATGGATAGGTCATCCGTTTCTGACTGCAGCAATTTGTTATGGTCATTTATCTCACAATTTCACTTCGTTTGATAAGGTTAAACAACTGAAATCATTCACAGGGCTTTGACTGTTAAATTAAACTATTAAATTATATTCTGTTTTTTAAGCTTGCCATATTAATAATATGACGAAGGTGTGTATTCACAGAATTTAAACTTTTTTATGATATGTATGTAAACAGTGCACATTCCCCATGTCGGTAAGAGATATATATATAATACAAATGATAAACCGCAGAAATCTTTCAGACACGTTTAAGATGAATGAATCCAGTGGAATTCAGATTAAACTCTGCAAAAAAGCATTGTAGCGTTCAATAAAATGCATGTTTAAGAACAACCTTATTTACATACATATAATACCGTATTAGTTTTAAACGTTGATGATCCCATATAACAGTGGCATGCAAGAAATGTTCAAAGAAAATAAAAAAAAACTGACGTATCTGACCTCTAGGTTCAATATAGCAAGCGATGAAAACGCCAGAAACTCTAAAGAAACGATAAAAATCATCTGTCACAAAATGCAGCTCCTCTGAAGCCCCCACTAGTATCTAAATCCAGACCTCTTTTCTCTGGCATGGAAAGTATTCTTTCTTAAAATACAAGGGCATGTTAGAGGAAAATTAGCAATTTAAGGACTTTAAATCTTCAAAAATATTGTAATATGTGAACATTTTCCTTCAGATAATTTTGCACAGGACCTTTCTCACAAAACACACATCTGTGAACCTGCAATATATTACAGCTTAAGTTTTATTTTGCGTTATTCGTGTATTTTCAAGTAGTGTATTTATTCTTATTAAACTGTACTGCCAAAAAATATGTGTTACATACCAGTAGTAAAATCTAGCAATATACATAGTTTTTGTTTTCCTCTGTTGATATCCCCCAAAATATGCCACCTTTTAAATTGACTTGTTTGCATGTTTTTATTTTTTGAATATTATAAATTTTGGTTGAATACATAAATTGAAATACTAAAAATACTCAAAAACAAATATAATTACAGGAATCTCATAAGAAAAATTATAGTTTTCAAACATCAGTCTGTGAACAGTTATGATGAAAAACATACATTGGCTAGTTGAAAACCTGTCGAGTATTATTACAACTGAATTACAATTTATTTGAAGAAAGAAATTTCCTGTTACATGTAGATCAGATTGACTATCAATGAAGGGGTCAAAGATTCGCTACTATTTCGGGAATGCTCATCTGAAACTGAAGTGTTGAGAAAGGACAGTCACCACTAACAGCATCAATGGGAATCTGATAATATGGTAATGCGGAGCATGTCCAATAATCCAATATATTCTGCATTCTTCACAGGCAGTCTACGTGGTAATGTATTTAAATCACTAGCCTTGAAGCACGTTTTGTTCTGTGTTTACATTAATTGTGTCAATGTAAAAAGCGGGTGTTATGGATGTTGGCTTAAAGTTTAAAGTGATGAATGAAGTATGCATGGTTCATATAGCTCAGTTGGTAGATCACCGTGCTTGTGCTCCAACTGCCGTGGGTTCGAGCCCTGTACTTGGTGACTTTTACTCCAAGATTACTTCAGGTATATTTATCCCTGTACTCATCTGTACCATATTCAGTCCTCATCTATATCAGAATAATTATTAAGTCTACAAGACTACATGCTGAAATATTTTGACTTTTAAAAGTCACTAACTTGTCCATGTGAAAAATGTTCACGAGCCTCTTCTACTAAGTACTAGTCATAATATTAAGGCCATGCTAAAAGTCAGTATCCCAAAAGATTTGATCACATTCTAACCATAAATTTAAATTAGTAAAATGGAAAACAATGCTCTTCCCGAATACAAGTCGCAAAATTACAATGAGGTCCCCTTATTTGTTCGATAAATACAACAAAGCTTACTGTCGCCTCTCTCTAAATACACTTTTGCCCACGAAGCAAGTCACTCAAGTTGTACATTTGTTTATTGCTTCTTGAGCGGAATGATTCCCGCTGAGTAAATTGGCAATAAAATAGTTCCAAAAATGTGCTTTAAAACTACCAAGTTTTTTGTTGATGTGTCTTTAATTTAAAATTGCTATTTCATTATTTAACGCATTATATCTTAAATATCCAATCAAATATACTTTTCATGCTTGTGTTCGGTTTTTGATAAGATTCTTGTTATGATGGCTGCTGAGCTCATCGCAGAGGTGTAAGTGAGAGCATGAAACGACAACTATGCGTGGAGATGTGGTGCGTGCATCGAATACTACACAGTTAATGTAAGTTCAATGTAGTCGTATGTTTCGGTTTTCAAATAGGGTTTTTAGTATACAAAGACATATGACCAATCTATAAAAACATTAAACTATCCAGTCACCGATGTTTCTTCAAACATATCAAATAAAATAAGTGTTTTAAATATTTCAAGTTGGGTTTCACTCAAATAACAAAACTTATCTCGACTTCTTACAGCCTCTGACGACTGCAATATGAGGACATTAAGATATGTTGGGGGATACGTTCAAAACATACGTATCGCGTGCATACCGCAAATACACGTCGATCACATCGACATGCAACAATTTTCCATGGGCATGATATTATGTCCATAATATGTACTTTTTCGTTCTTATACCCAAATTTCTCTTTCATCATGTGACATGGAACACGATCGGACTTGAATTCGTTTTCAATTCTTCGAAACAAAAAAAAAATCTGTTTTCATTGTAAGATCAAGTTTGCATACTTCCAATATCCTTTTTTTTAAACATGGCATTAAGTATTATGCTGAAATAAATGTCTTAACTTTGGAACAACTTTAGCAAGTTTGGTTTTTAAATATTTGTCAAAAAGATTCGCTTCGATTAAAAACCGGTTAGCACGAAAACGCAAACACATCTTATAAAGATAATTACCCATTTGGGAGTTATATTGAACAAATAAAACTACATATTGTTTGAACTTGAACATTTATTTTTGAATAGTAGGAAGCCGTAAAATGTCGATGTCTCTTAGGAAATTAAGAATACATTTTCATTGTAAAAGTGTTATATAACTCGAGTTGTATGCACAAAGACATTGGTACTGCATTATTCATCATTGAATTACGTAACAAAATAATAAATTAATTATCAGTAATTCATTGAAATCAAACGTGCACTCAATAAACCGTTTCCAATCGAGGAACTGCCAGGTTCCTGTTTAGTTTTAAGTCTTACAGGTTCTGTGCAGTAATTAAGTTCATTAATTGACAAAAGGGTGCATTAAACACGAGGCTTATTACACATATGTGTACTTGAGACTTTAACTGTGTTATTATATCTTCCAAAAAAAAACCCATTTACTTCGATGGAGAAAATTTAATTTTCCAACTGGTTCCGGATTGGGACAACATTGCTTTAGAAGTGCACAGTTATTAATTAGCCTAGGTGATATTAAGTCAGATATGACTTCGCTAAATTTGATTATTTTCAATGAGATTCCAGACATTAAATAAGAAAAAGACCGAATCTCCAAGAACGCTTCTACGAGGGTGAATCAATCAATATCCCAAGAACGCTCCAACACACCAATGCTCCAGGTGAGGCACCAAAGTGTCTGACAGAGACTTAGAAAATGAAGTTAATCATGATGAAAACTTATTTCAAACAGATCCATGACATTTCCATTTGTTTCAAATCTTGCATATAAAGAATAAAAGTACTGTCAATGTTTTCGTCATGAAGCCCGGTACATTCGTGTTAATGTATAAATACGTTGCAAGAAATAAAACTGTGCTTAAAGGTTTTGACTTGATGCTCTCACTCATCCTTTTTTTTTCAAACAACAATGTTTTGTTTTGCTTTGTTACCTGGTTAACGACTCGATGGATCTGATTATGTTAAACTGAATGTCATTAACATACATACGTTTGAGGTCCCTTAGGAAATGCAATCGAATTGAAGACCTTTATCACTCGATGATTCAAGTTTGAAAGCCTTCATTTCAAACCTTACAATACTGAAGAGCAGCAAACAGCATAAAACATGAACAGGCTGAGAGTTGTGCATTAACAGACCTCGAATGCAATATACTGCCGCCGTTGTTGCTGACATCATTGTATTGTTAATTTTAGCTATTATTATACTAAAATAGTCTTCTTATTATTATTACAAATATTATTACACCACGACGAACGGCTTGATTTCAAACGATTATTTTGTGTATGGCCGGTAATTGTTATGGTGCAGCTTAATTTTGAAAAAACTTCTTACTTGAAAATGAATCCATTGGTTCAAGAAAATAGCTTACTTTCTGTAACACGTTTAAGAAAGTTTCGTTCCAAGTAACGGTAAATGTTTACAGTATTTTAACATTACACATTATTTTCCTCTTTCTTCTAATTACATGCTCACGATGAATGGACTTCATGTGTTTTTGTTTGGATTCAAAGACACTTAAACAAACATATGACCATTATACAATGAAAGATAGTTGCTATTCATTAGTTTTGAAATACAATCTTCAATTAATTTATAATTTCATAGTGTTGATGGTAAAACTATACTTGAACAGCTTTAATATAATGCAATATAATTATAGACAAGCCCACTACCTGACTAACTGCAAATTTATATTATATAGTATTTTCCCATGCACTTTTAACAGCTTTCTTGATTTCTTGTTCAATAGGCGAAACAAGCATTGTATCGACATCCATTGAATAGCTCATAACTTAATGCTAAACATATCAATCCATGTATAAATTTGTATGTATTTCGTTGCTATCTGTTCAAGTATTGTACCATAATATTTGATATATGTAAAATTGGGTACTATGATCCATTGTTCATGCTTGAGTATACAAATATATAAACGTAGTAAGCGTAAACGTTATCTTCAAACACGAGTTAAACCATATACATCGAAACCATATCAAACGTAGTTTTAGGCTGATTCTAGCTATTTTAACAAAATGCCTTCATAACCATAATGAAATTACTTTTCATGGCATGTTAATGCGCAATATATCAAATTCGATACGAAAACTGTCATAACACCATTAGTCTTCTTCATCAAATCACTTAACAAACTAATGCAGAATTGTGATAAAGGACGGTATCACGAGATTGTCAGTGGAGTTCAAACCTAATCTGTGCATGGCATGGAAGTTGTCAATTACCTGTATATTAGTACTTTATTTATTAGGAATTACGATGGATCGTACTAAATTATAGTAACTTACCACGCGAACCTATATTTAAATAGGTATTGCATGCAAAATCTAGTAAATCGTGTATTGGTGTTCAATATGTGAAATGCTTTAAGATCTATAGGTCCTTTGTTTAGCCCTGATGCAATAATGTGGGTCAACGTGGATTGGTTTATGTCAATTTACCAAAACGTACGTGAAAAGGTCTCTTTTGAATTCATTCATGTACATCCATGTACAACAAGAGATGTGTTTGTCAGAAACACAATGCCCCCTATTGTGCTGCTTTGAAATAAAATTTCAATATATCATTTGGCAGGTTTAGAAAGTATCTCCCTTTTAAAGCTTATTACTTCCCTTGGATTGTATTTTTTTACCTTTGACCTTGAAGGATGACCTTGACCTTGACCTTTCACCACTCTAAATGCGCAGCTCCATGAGATACACATGTATGCCAAATATCAAGTTGCTATCTTCAATATTGCAAAAGTAATACTGTTCGCGGTAAAGAATAAATGTAATAATATGTAGAATTGTAGAGAACATTCTTCACTTTCTTTTGATGTTGATTTTGTAACTGTTATATAAAGGTATGCCTTTGACACCAAAAGTCTACGTATTTCTTGATCATCCCTCCAATATTATAAAATCAAGTTGTATAGGTACTGATACATTTTAGAGGGCGCCATGTTTTATGTTAAATGTAGATTTGATGTGCGCATTTATATCATAATAAAAGGTAGGCACTTGCTCTAAATGTAAATTGATGCTTCTAGTGTTATACATTACTTCGCTTTCGTGCGCAAGTTCGAACGTCTCTGATCGTCTTACTGGGAGTAATTCGATAAAAATCAAAAAGGATCTCATTCGACTCTTTACTATACTATTACATGTATAAAAGTGATATATATTTTTTTGCAATGCTAAAACGGGTTCGCAACCAGAAATTAAGTCTGTAAAATGCATCCAAATACCAAGAAAAACAAATTGGTTTACGTTTATTATCCAAAAAACAATAGTTGATTTAAATTGCGCTTATAGTTTTTCAGTGAATTGGCATATTCTGTGACAACTTGTGCTACTTTGTTTACATGCCAGTCGTTGTTTCCATTTTGCATTGGATTGTTTGATTGGCTATCAACAACTCAACTGCCGTATATCATATGACTCCCTGCTTCCATTACGCCATGCTTTTGAACAAACGGAACCGCTGCTAGTGGATGTAACTACATTGATTCTGCGAAAGAAAACGTAACAAAGTAATATTGCAGGGTTTTTAAATAAGTTTCAAGATATTTAATAGACGGTCTGCAAATTATACTGAAACTGGTTGTTAGTGATATTTCAACAAAGTTATTATCATAACTGTCATAGCATGCTGAACAGTGTATACACATTCTCAACATTTTGCGTTTCGAAACACTCCCAATAAACTCGATTTGTTTTGTTTAATTTAAACTTTCAATTCGAAAAGCAATAGTCATTTTCTTAACAGTAATGTGTGTCAAATGTTATGCAAAAGCAAACAGCTCAAGTGCCTTCATCGCTTGTTATACAGGTAATAACTGAACTAGTACAGATAATATTTGTACTTAGGATCGAGCAACAGCGGTAGCAGCGGCTGTTAAAATTCGAAATGTAGATTGAAAAAAATACACACACAAACACAGATATAGAAAACATCACCATCGATGCCATTTAGTGTTAATAAGCATACACAATGCTATTCAATACCGACACGATCAGGGTTAATGCTTAGACAATATCAGGGTAAGATGACACCTTAACCGTTTTCGAAAGACTTAAATGACATGGATTTATACGTCGAAATATCCTTTTCTCGAATCCAAACTAAATCTACGAAATGGTTTCAATTCCTATTGTTCTTGACACGCAAAATGTATTCATCAAACATGTTAAAATGTTTGTCCTACAATATATACAACAGTAAGATATAGCACACAGCATTATAGTGAGCGACCAGTCATCCAATCCAGGACTCGAATGAGAAGATCATGTTTGAAAATGGGTCACGTGAATAAAAAAAATACTCAGCAGGTCAAGCCTAAGAAAGGCCATGTAACCTCTCTAGAAGTCACATTTATATTTCAAACTAGATATACACTTTATTAGATTGTCTATTTTGAAATATCTCGGCCATGTTTGAATCTGTGTAACGCATATCCAAAGACTGTATTTACCTTGTAAAATCTAAGAAAAACATGTTAACTTTTCAAAAAGCCAAATATTATGACACAATATTGATGAAAATTGGCCCAAATTAGTGTCTTGACAATATCTTGACCTAGTTAAATCTGGATCCCGTGAGTTTAGCAGCTAGGTCACCAAGTAACATCTGGGACAAACCTTGTTTAATCTCGTGAAGACACATTGGTGAATTAATCCCAATGAGGTTTAATCAGAATTTAAATCGTGACAATATCTTGGACAAATTCAAATATGGATTTTCTTTGTCAAAAAATGAGGTGACCAGGTCAATTTAAAAAAAAACAACGTATTACTGCTCAAGAAGCCATACCTATTACTCAACATCGCTGAAGCATGGCTATTATGTTTATCTGAACAATATCAAGGCCATGCTTGCATTTGGGTCAATTGCGGTCAAAATCTAGATCACCAGATCAAGTGTTCGACAATTTGTATACCTTGTACTCAGGTGATCGTTTTTGAGCCATCATGACCATTTTGTCTTTTTTATTGTATGTTTGGGAAATGCATTGTATATTTGCTTATCATTATGAAATCAATTTACCGACATATGATTAAATGATTGTCGCTCACTGCAGTATTTGAACAATAGTAATTTAGTTTCTTCATTGACTTTGTCAAATTATATTTTGAATTTTATTATATTTGCTTTTTCTATTGTTAATACCCTTGTATTAGATATGCCGTAAATAAATGACTAACGTACAATAATGTATATCCTGATAATGTTTTTGGAGTTCCATTATTCCTATATTTTTAACACATCTACGATTAGGTTTGATTATTTTATAGTCTCCAACTTCTAAAAAAAAACGACAATTAAATCGATACACCCATGAGTGAAATTGTCAAATATTATAATTTTTCTCGAGCTACATTAAAAACATCTAGTTTTATTTACTGATATAATTCACTTATCCACAGCAAAACAAACAACTCAGTGCTTTTATCGCTTATATACATGTATTATTTCGGGTGACCTTTGTATTGGCAATCATAACAAGGTCGAGTCATAATCTTTTCAGGTGACCGAATATTTCCAACACATACAAATTAATGTACATAATTAGCATCACTTAGTATACTGTTAAGTAATTACAGCCTTCACTAAACGTGGTAAAGAGCGATAAACAATACCCATACGCGTGCATATTGAACATTTGACTCATATTTTTTTAAATATTAAATAATGACAAAATCTCAGAACCTTAATGATGATTTATACTTATTAAGATACATTCTGTGAACACTTCACGTACGCTGCTCCCGAACAAGCGCCATAAATTGTCGTTCAAAAAATATTAAGCTTGTTTTTAATTGCCTGTAAAACATCCATTAAAACTTGAAAGCACTCTCAATTAATTGCACCATAAACCCGCTCAAAGATGAAATAGATACGAGGTAGTTAAGGTGAAGTAGCACCTGACATGCATTTATTATGTGCCAGAATTGCTTTAATTAAAAACAAATCTTAACCCAGTTTATAGCACCTATTCATGTTATATTCTTTTTTAGAATGATAGCCTATATGTCACATGAGCAAAACGCGTTCATGTCTAATTGTATATAATAACAGCTTCTCAGTTTTTACATACACTATTGTACAAAACCACGCTCGTATAAACACCAATCGATGAAACAAACCATAACTAAGCACTCACAACGCAGACATTTTTATTTTATTGATGATCGTACAAACTTAATTGCATTGTATATTTTTGTAAAATTGTCCAAAATAATGCAAGTTTTCATTTACAAATTAAGTGATCGCAAATAATGTATTCTTTACCTGAGACAACTACCAAATAATTGATCTCGTTACACATATATCAAATACAGGAAAAGCAATATCCTCCTCAAATGAGTCCACTTAAGACCTAACCTCAATTATAAATCTTGTCAAATAGACTCTACAATATTTATTAATTTCCGAATCAGAATTCATAGATAGTTTCGAATGTTTCATAACCAGCAAAGCTGTAGAAGAAGACCTGATAACGCATATTGTTTTAAAGAAAACGAAAAGAAGCGACTTATTTTAAAGCTCTTTCCTATTTTATTTAAGAGAACAACAGGATATACCTAAATTAACAAGATACGTGTCCATAGGACATAAATGCCCCATATTCAAATGTTGTCTCAAAACTCCGCTTATGTCAAACACAAGCTGTTTATTGCTAAATTTGTGGTGACCTTGACTCTTGATGTGATGAAACAGTTGATACATGCGACACTAATTCTCTTAATGGTTGCAATTTGCGGTAAATTGTCTTAAAATTGAATGATGAATGACAAAGGTACAGTCTCGATAAGCTGTTTTATGGCAACATTTGACCTTTGACCGATAAGCGTGATCCTGACTTCTGTCCACGCAATTTTATGATGGTGGAAATTTGTGTTAAGTTATTTCAAAATCCGTCGATATATGGAAAAATTATGGCATAGCAAGGAAATTTCGCGTAGCCGTACAGACGGACAGTCCGACTGCTATATGCCCCTCTCGAAAGCGGGTATACATTAAATCGATCTTAAAAGAACAACAACACGCAAATGATTCAAACAAGAGAACTGGACTAGCATGAATAACATTTCAGTCAAATTCGAGTAACTGCGAGGACCCCTTCTACTAATGAAGAAGATGAAACGTTTAGTCCTGTAACCGTCACGGTCGAGTTCCCAAACATTTGAAGCAAATTTATAGACCAACTGTTGAATTATTCAATGTCTTTTTAACACATGTTATTCCCTGTTAATCGTCCGTCTTTCTGTCCCTGCGAAAAAACGGCGATGACTCGAAAAGTGTGTACAGTTTTATGATTCAACTTGTTAAGCTATTGAAATATTAAGTGTTGTTCTATTTTTAATAACAGTGACCTGACGTTTGACAGCTGCGAAAAAAAGGGCCACGGATTTTACGCATATTGCTCTTTGTGAGTATGTTAGGTTTCATGCATTTTTTCCCTGTTCTTTTTGAGAAATCGCAGACAGACGGACAGTCGGTGGAAAAACAAATAGACCCCAAATGTTAAATCGGTAAGGGCCTTATAAAGGGGCACAGCGGTCCTGTATCAATGAAAGTTGGAGTAATTTTTTGAACCAATTTTCGTATTTCGTAAATTATATTTATGAATATTTCAACCTTCTGTTATGGATGTTGAAAACGCTAATAAATCAATGTCAAATGCATTAACTACCATTACATTAACCTGAAAATCCTTATATTTAAATATGTTGAACGATGGTAATATATATTTTGTCACCGTAACTTCCATCACCAAGAGCTGTAATGATCCAACAATCACCAAATAACACAAATGAAGTCATGGACCAATACTCTTTCAGAGTTTTAAAATGAAAATACCATTGGAGGAAGCAAATGTGTTATACACTCTAGCTTGGCACAGCGTGGACCAATACTCTTTCAGAATTTTAAAATAGGAATACCATTGGATGAAATCAATTTGTTTTACACTCTAGCATGGTACAGTAAAGTAGAACGCCCTCTGATACAGGAAAAATATCCAATAAAATGGACTATGTCTCATCATATAAATATTGTTTAATTAGTTAATTGAATAGGACAAGAGTTAAATCTTTAAATCGTCAAACAGAGTCGACTTTTAGTATACCAAATACGTTTTTTTTATACAGACATGAATGTGTTCAGTTTTCTAACTTTATAATACAATGCATTTGAATAAACTGATTAGCGTACATCTATAATATTGCAAAGGTGCACTGCATAAGACAGTATGATTATTATGACAATTGAATTGTTTTATTAAACGAGTTCAGTATTTGTGATTTTAAGCGAGCATGCTATTTATGACAACAATTTTACGGAAATCTACTGATTCGTTGTTTATTTATTCATTTAACGTTCTTTACGATACCATTTTGCCAAATTTACGACAAAGGGTTTGCTAATCAATCATTATGTTGCCAATTAAAAAGTGTGAGATAAGAATATATGTTATGTTTTTTTTTAAACGGTAAACATGGAGTTACATGTGATGAAAGGATACAGTCGGTCTGTAAATTTGCTTACAAGTCTATTGGCGAATTAAATGCGTGTGTTGCTTGAATATTATTCTTAACAAAAAAATCACAAGGCTTTGTTTACAATTGTTATGTACATTGCATGTTTTGTATTTCAGATTTGGCAGTGTTAACAGTGATTCGCATAGAAATGTGTGTTACACTTGTTCTAAGTCAAGCAGTGCAATACTGTCAAACAATTGTTTCTGCTGATGTTATATACAGTACAATTGCTGCTCCGACAAGTGAACTTGCAACACTATTGACGGGATCACACATTCATAATAGCAGAATGCTTATGACTGATATATCGAAAAGCAGTTATGTGGATGGTGTGGATGTTTCAATGTGAATCAAATACCTCGATATTAGCCTCTGAATGCAATGTTCGTCACTAAATGCAACCATGGATACACAACTGACGTCCGTTTTTCAGTTTCATCAGTTGTACGAACAAACAATTAATGCCTTTTGTAACATCAAACGGACACGTTATTTCTAATATAATAACGAATCCATTGACAGTTTGTGTGGTGACAAAGATCAAACCGTTTAGAAATACCGAACTCTATATTTGTGTTTTGGGAGCAACTGATTTCTTGTTAAGCATCGTGCGTTTTGCAATTGGTTACGTTACCCTTACTGACTTTGTTGGACTGACTTAAGCTGTATTGCAATGCAATTTATTATCTATATGCTCCAGATTTATTCTCACTTAATTTGAGTATGTTGGACTTTAGAGCGATTCGTTGCTGTAATGTTTCCGCTTAAGCTCTCGGCGAGGTTTACATTCGCCGTGGACGAATATAATGTTTTATTAGAATGTTCCTTATATGTTCCTTATATGATGATATTAGAACATTGCATATAAAACGGTATTACTGGAAAAGACCAAACAAGATAAAATTCATTGATTAAATGATATCTGATAATACAAGTACCAACATAAACTTAGCCATGTTTGTAAATAAAACATTTATTTAAAGAAACCTGTATAAATATGAGTATGATTAATTGTGTATAATTTATTGCTTGACTTCTCGCTCTCTTGTAGATTCGGCTTTGCTGTTTTTTGTGTTATAGCTATAAAATTGTTAAATACATTCTTAACGCTGTAATCTCATTGTCCTAGACCTTTTCATGTATTTATTCTTTATTTAACATCTTATGAAATTCAATACGGATCATATTTCATGCCTTTATATGGGTTACTATGTTTTTGAACATGTGTACTCATGGACAGTATGTCTATTGTATATTGAATAAACGATTAAACCATTCAAACGAGTGTGCATTTCACTTTGTGTTGTGTTTTTTGTTTGTTTTGCACGTACGAGTCCGTACATACATGTAGAAGGCGCGTATTCGGTTAATGTTATATTGTCAAATAGGACAATAACTTATAATGAACCATCAGTTTTTGTTTCGATGGCTGGTTAATATTTGCAACTTGGTACTTCGTTTTTATTCCAATAAGTATAGTTTTTATTTGTAATGTTTATATATAAACATATTGTATATGTTTATATAAGTGTTCGTCTGTCTCAAATTGCAAAAACAGTGATAAAATTGACAAGTTACCAGTCGGTCATAGATCGACGCAAAAACGATTAAATTAACATGAACATTATTATGTGCAGCGACCGTATTTATTGTTCTACATATACCTTACACTTTAGCTTTAATTTGGTCCAAAATTAATCCTGACCCACTTGCAATATTGCAAACCAGTCATTGAGATTTAATAAGGTTACTAGTATATTTCGAAATTGGATTTTCGATAGCAGAATTTCAAAACAGGGTTAATTTTGGTTATTTCATATCCTGTTGAAAGTTTCGTGAATTATTTATTGATATATTAATTTGCTGGAAAAAAAAACACCCTAATATTGAAGCAGAAAAACACACCGGACTTATAAATTTAGATACCTACAACGAATTTAGCTTGTATTTTCTTTTTTTGGGAAGTATTTTTTAAGCAAACACAGTTTATATGTTAAAACAAATCAGATCGCATGCATCATATATGCTTGTGGCAACAGCTTATTAAAGGTCAATTTTAACACTTTTGGAAACTTTATAATATAAAAGATAATTGTTTGAGATGCGGAATAAAACTTTTTGCAACAATAAAGCGTTACGCCTTATGCCATATATCACCGGGTAAATCTTCCAATAACGCACTGTTTTCTAAAAGCTGGACTGACTTACCTCCCTTGCTGTGACGTCACACATGTACATCCGCTATGTTTAACACCGTTATTTCTGCAGAGACGATCAACTGCATTGCTATTACATCAATACTTTTATGTAAAATTATGGATTTTTCTGACGAATCTGATCATTAGGAAGATGAACTGCATGAAAATAGACCGTTTATGTACCGATTACGCCATTTTATCAATTAAAAAAATCATATTTAGAACAGACTCCTTTTCCCTAAATGGCTCCAAAAAGCCCTGAAATGTTCGTTATTAGATTTTTTCATCTTTTTAAATTATTGTATTCTTCATTTGAAAATAAATACAAGTAAAAATACGTATTATTATAGCACATACTTTAACTTATAACAATAACTCTAATCATTTGCATCCATCGATGTAATTACCTTGATGCTCTAGCTGTTCATCGCGCATGTTTTTGTTCTAGTTTGTAATCCTTTCCACTTATGCATAGTGCAAATGTAAAGTTCAATAAAATTGTCAGAAGACAAAAAACACTTTACCGTATTTTTCGGGGTATAATACGGGACTTTTTTTCGAAGCGTCTTATTTATGGACAAAAATGAAAAACAGAATATCCGATTTTTTGCAAAAATGCGCGACTGATAATCATTAGCGGCAATTTGATTGCCTCTGAATTACCCCCGTGTCACTATAAATCGATAATTTAATTAGTGTATTGCAGTTTTATGGCTTTGTTATACCTGCCACACTAATCCTTATGTGTATTACCCCACGATACAATCGTGGACGAGTGGTCAGTTAGGCCTACTTAAGAGACTGGTGATTGCAACCGGGTGTAATCCTCCTGACAATCTTGCTTTTCATGCCTTATATTATCAAAATATTTTTTGACACAGAAAGCGTTTAAAAAAATGATTTTGAATTCATAAAATATATTACAAATATAAATGTCTTGTTGAATTCCCCAATAAGAATAACAATTTGTAATCCACAGTCCTTATGTATATTTCGTTTTCTTTCCTTTGTTCCGACAATAAGCGCACGAAAATTATGCGGTAATGTACAACATCACGCTAAACGCATGGAAAGAGTGCGTGTACTGATTTTTGGATACAAACTTGGTAGCGCAGAGAACGTTGAGATCTGTTGATTTCGGTTAAAAGTTTAATTGGTCTTTTAAACACAATTATATCACGAATAATTTGAAATGGACATTTCCTCTAAATTAATTTCAAATCAAACACGACGTATCTTTTTCGTTACGGTCTAAATTATGTGGTACAATAATACGATTAATAAGACAATTTGCAATCGCAAACGGTTTGTTATTAAAGTGATTGTTTGTAGAACAATTCGGGATTGTTAGCAGATATAAAAGGAATATGTCTCCTTTTCCAAATTTCAACATGTATTTCACACCCAGACTCCATGCAGTTTTCAGATCATAATCTCTGTGATTTATTACTCGAACTTGTTAGTTTCTGAACACGTGTGCTACTGAAAATAGCCATCGGGATTGTGTTTTATGTCCCAAACAAGCACACAGTGGCAACGACCCGTGGTTTGATCACCAAAAGTAAGATAAGCACGTGCACTATTAAATATTATGTTGGTCAGTACAAACCCTCTACCGAAAACCGCCGACTGCGTCTTTGTTTTATTACCCAATCAAGCCCTGAACATCCAATATCCTGTGTATTACGACACACAAACTTTAGATAAGCACGTGTCGTCTGTCAAAACAATAATTGTATAGGTCAGTAAACATATCAAAGTAGCTCAAACAGTTAAGTCCCGTATATGATCTCGGAAACTAGACTTGCTTAAAGCATTTAAAATATCGATATTTATTTTCAAACGAATTTTAAAAACAAATGAGAACCATCCGACATACACCATACACAGACGACACAAAATAAAAATAATTTTGACAATTTAAATACAAACAAATGTTTAAATACAGAATATGACTTGTACATTTTATGATATCTTTAATATAATTAAGTTGTTTATTGGTCGTTGCAAAAGAATATGAATTGTACACGATCCTTTTTGTGTGCAATAAGTATACAGTATAATAATTGTTTCAATAATAAGCGAACTAAAAGAGTGTAACGATAACGATACAGCGTGTTTGATTTTTATTTTATTCAAA
Source organism: Dreissena rostriformis (assembly GCA_007657795.1). Taxonomy (NCBI): domain Eukaryota; kingdom Metazoa; phylum Mollusca; class Bivalvia; order Myida; family Dreissenidae; genus Dreissena; species Dreissena rostriformis. Next base: position 161,923 of record VMBQ01001728.1, read on the forward strand.
GGAATTGTCAATTGGAAATATTTGCGAGATACCCCGGTATTTTGGTTGAAATTCGCTAAGAATTTTTTTATTGAAATTAAAAGATCCAAATGTTGTCAGCGCTTCGATTTTTTTCTTTGTTCCAAATAAAAACACCCAAACCACTTTTCGCAGGCTTTTTATCAGGAAATGGGAAAATTCACAAAATACCCATGTACATGTGCAATATTTATTTGTCGCAACAGAACAATCACTGTACAACACGCGCGCATAACGCGTCAGGTGATTTACAGAATGTTGAATGCCTTAGTCCTGATAAGGCGCTTAATTCATCAAATCTTTAAAATTTAACATATGCCGAATGCGTTTGATACTTTAGAAAAAATGGAGAAAGTTTGTGTTTATGAATTTGAGGAATGTTTTCGTCAAGATTTACCAGAATTTAATGTTAACAATGGAAATCGGCCATAAACGGGATTATCATTGTTTTGACAGATGACATCCGATGGTAATTGTATGAAGTATGCAGTGAAGCTGACGAAATGTTAACACAATCGCGCAGAAGTAAATATATCAGCGTTTTATCTGTATCTGCTTAACCAGTGAAAAAAAAATTCACGAAAATATCAATAAAAACAGAAAAATAAAACCCGAATTCTGAATCATCGCTTATCTTCTACAGCGGACGCGAAAATGCTTGTTCAGCTGTGACGTCACACAGCAGGGGAGAACAGGGGAGATAAGCGAATCAACGCTTTGCGACTTACGATCATAACAGTCAACAAAATCATCTTTTTTTATGTTAAACACAACACAAAAACATTATTTACCCGATAATTTAATCATATTTCAATGTAATTAGCATTAAATATATTGACTTTGGATTTTCTTTGAAATTGACCTTTAATACAAGCAGACAGTTACGTTTTTCTCTGGATTTTTAGAGAAAAATGGTATATTACCTTTTTATTATAGATTAAGAGAGATACAATGGAGTCAACGTGTAGTGACTTGATATGACTATTGTTTTGTGATTTTGTTTTCAAAATTCGTAAATGACAAAATGAAAACAAATTTTAATTCAAAATAAAATTTACTTTGACACTTTAAATTTGAATGTACGTTGGATGTTAACATTTTAACGTGTAAAGCATTATATTGTAAATATATTTAATTAAATATTTAGACATTTCTTTATTCTTATTTTTTGAATAATAAGATCTACAGACATGGTTATGTTTTTGGTTGATAATTTTGATAATTATGCTAAAAACATAGCTTACAAGCCAATGCCATTATATATTGTAGCGCATGTACATTTATCTACACTTTGTCTATTCAAAAGACAACAGAACATAAAACTTCTACATAAACACGTAAGGTTGCTTACTGATAATATATTGGTTGCGAAACTTTAAGCCGAGCAAACAAAACTATGATTTTTGGCATAAAACAATAATTATGATGAATATAAAATAATACAATGATGCATTATTTTAATTTGTGTCTATACATTCAAACCATGTTACCGAACTTGTAACACGGTTATTTCCTGAGATGCATGAAGATGATATGGGTTTTTTTTAATGGTTCTACTTTCTGACATCTTGTAAACCGGAAAGATAGAGAATTGTATGTGCGTTTTGGTAAAAGATCAAGATTATCATGCGAGGCTAAGAGCCATGGTAGCGCGAGGCTTGCTGAGCATGATAAATTTGATCTTGACTCACATAATATTATAACTATCCTATTAATTTCTTCCTTTTTCCACGAATAATTATCAACTATCGCATTTTGCGACGATTTTGATTTTGCGTAGTTGACAAAAACAGATTCTTATTTTTTGGGGAAAAAAAATGATCTAAAAATAGCGATAGTTTATAGCTCAAGTTAATACGATCGTTGTTATCCTATCGATTTTCATCTGGTAATAGGATAAAATTCGTTTCAATGGTGTTATCATGTGCTCTGGGGTATATTAACCTCTAGAGGTATTAAATTGTATTTAAACTTTATATGAATTCTCTGTAACTGTTTTTTGTTTTATAACAGTGCTACATTTATAACGAAAGTGTGTTAAACGTAAGTTTTGCGTTAGCAGTGTGATTGAGTGTACATCATAAATCATTATTTTGAAAAGTCGTGTTGTATGAAACGTGCATTATTTTGATTTTGTATTAACCATGTTTACTTTTGTTTACAGTTTATTTCAATAGTGTATTTTGTGTAAGCAGTTAAATTTGTACACATTACACGGACATGTGTCATTTATTGTATGTTGAATTGGAGCATGCATATAGTTTGAATCTAATTTTGTTGTTTACCCCTGCAGTTGATCTGCAGCTGTAAATAAGCGACATCGGATGACCTGGTTTTTTACTATTAATTTTCTTAATTATAAAAATATATTTAGATATGTTTGGATGACATATATGTATGGACAGTCACGGAATAAGAACATAACTTTAAAAATTTATTCAAGGACTTTTCATATTAAAAAACCAAGTGTTGTCAAAAAAAGATTTCCACTCATTTGTATGGGATGTTTTATAATATGCCGTCCAATTCTAATGAGACTACTAAATATATGGGGAACAAACTATATATATATATATATATAAATATATATATGCATGTTGTTCACGAGCTAATTAAATCAAAACCCGCTTTCGACCCCAAAGTTTTTTTACGTATGTTCTCATTAACAAAATAAGAGTATGTATTAGAAGCAAAACGTATTTTGGGAAATCGATTGCATGCTTTAGCACATAGACAAGTTTTTGTTTGGCAACATAATGCTACTATAAATGTCCGTTTATTAGTCCCTAGCCATGAGAAGTATAGGACACTACCATCCCAGGCATCCTTATTTTAATTAATTAGTTTGGTCTTACTCTTCTCATGGGCTATGTATCTCACCTTGCCATGGAACATATAAGACTACACCACCACCATCATCATCAATAATATGTTTGTTTTACACTTTAAGCATTGATCAATATTAATAAAACACGCATTTAAAATAGAAGAAACCACCATTAGCAGCAGCATTATTTCATTCAATACGTCGTTCGTTTACTTCTCGCAGTAAACAATTATAATCTAGCAATAAGACAATTAAGACGATATCACCACCAGTTTTGGGTTTCATTATTTGATTTAAAACAATAGTCCTTACACTTCTGTTATCACATGTAATTATTTGTAATTAACTGCAAAACATAAGACTCCACAATAGCGTTATAGTAAAAAAAGGTTGTATCTCCAGGGCGGGGCCAATTTTTACCACAGGGGCATCATTTTAACAAACTTTTGGTAAAATTACATACTACGATGTTAACATGCCAACAACCAAACGTCTGGGCCTTATATTCGATTTAAAAGTAGATTTTAAAGTGTTAGAGGAAAACAAGTCAACACAGGGCGGGGCCAAGTTTGATCCCAGGGGCATGATCTGAACAAAATCGATAGAGGGCCGTCATACGAACTTACTTGCAAATTATTTTACTTCATGGCCTTGGTATTTACGAGAAGAAGGGTTTTTTAAGTATTTTGCTATATATAAGTCAAATAGAAATCATGAGGCTCCTCGGGCGACACCATTTTCTACCTCAGGAGCATAGTTTGAACAAACTGTGTTCAGGACCACAAGACAATATGACCTAACATATATTAAAGCGTTGGGCTGTTTCATAGGAGATTATTGTTTAAGTTAGTTTTTGCTTTTTGACCACTTTGTAAGCTCTCTTTAAATACTAAACTAGTCAACAGAACAAGACGATTTTACCTTTTTCATAGAGAAACACCCAAGGAACATTCAAATGATTTTTTAAAATTGTGTCCAGCGGTTAAGGATGAGATTTCGTATGGAAACAAAGTGGACTCACACACGGACTGATGACGGACATAACGGTATCCCCACGCACACAATGAGCACATTGTGCTCAGGAGAGATAATGGAGCTTTAACGTTTAAAAATACAAACTTGTTAACATGAAAATCGTTTATAATATTTAATCAAATGAAAGTGACACTTAACTAAATTAAATTGTGTCTATTTGACACGGATGACTCCATCTGATGTTTTTTTTTTAAAATAGTGTTCAGTGTACGTCCAGACGCTTCAACGATTGATGTAGCACATTTTATTTTCATACACATACCGTGTGGACTGGAATGTTCAAGGCTGTAACACATTTATTTGTTGTGAATACAAGGTAAAAGAAAATATTTTGTTCTAAATCATTTTCCAATAGTTAAAGTTAAGGCATGCTAATATTTGTGCCATAACAAATGTTCATAAGACGACAATAATTGCTCTTAATCGCTCACCCGATTTCGCATAGTGTTTTACCATGTACAATAAGGAAAACAAGTTTCTCTATGATAGGGCAAATGTTTAACACGTTGTCAACATTTAAGTGCTTAGCATTGACCGTTCCAAGGTGGTGAATCCAGCTTTATTCTACTTTGTGTGTATGTTGTTTCGTTTTGTGCCGTACTGTACCGTGTTGGCAATTGGTCCCTTGCCATAAATAAAGGACCACGAAGGTGCGTATGAAAGAAATGCAATACTACTGCAGCTTCTGGAGTTTCAATTCTTTATATTGAAATAATTTGGTAGAAAGCCACTCTAAATTTGATGTAATATACCACATATCAAACCACTGAGGCTTATGTTTTCAGTGGAAAATATTGTTTTTTAAATTATTAGTTACATATACCATGTGACCCTTGGGGCAAAGCTAGTTTTGTTACCAGGGGCATACTTTCATTAGGACCACTGCATCTTAATACAACACATATGTATACAAAAAATACACTATACGAAAACCCAGAGAGGGGCCATTGTTTAGCCCTGGTGTATGATATGAACGAACTATGTCGAAGACCACCATACGCTGTCACTAATATCAAACCTCTGACACATGTGGTTTCAGAGGAGAAGATTTGTTTTAAGTTTTTGATATATGCATATTAATCAGTTTTAACTCCAAGCGGGGCAAATTTTTACTCCAGGGACATGGTTTGAACAAACTTGATATAGGACCCCATTATGATGTCACATGCCAAATATGTCATTTGGCCTTTTCCTTAAAATTATTAGGCTATTCAAGTCTATATAAATCATGTGACAGCTGGGGTGTGGCCAGTTTTAACCCTAGCGTCATTAATTGAATATACTTTTCAGAGGACCACATAAGGAAGTTACAAACCAAATATAAAACATCTGGGCCTAGGTTTCAGTAGACCTGAAGTTATAAAGCAGAAACATGTTTTGAGGTTTTATTACGCCGGGACCTGCTTCTTGCACGTGGCATACCATCTCAACATACTTAACACGTATTAAAACTGTTATTTTAAACTCG
>VMBQ01001729.1:0-133608 GCA_007657795.1 Dreissena rostriformis
AGTTTTCTCCTAGTTTTTTCAAAGGTGCTGCTGGAAAGCCTGCATATTTGTTGGATCTTAAATTTATGGTTGAATTTTTTTATGTCCAATGTAAGACTTTGACTTAAACATTTGTTGATCATTTGATTGTGTAGCTTAGCGGACCCCACACAAATCTTCAAAATTGTGTGTCTGATGAATAATATGGGTTTCTCAGTATTCTATTTGAGAAGGATATCCTGCTTTTGTAAATTAAACAAATGTATGAGCTGCTTTCTGGGAAAACTATATTAACCCTTTGCATGCTGGGAAATTTGTTGTCTGCTAAAATGTCGTCTGCTGAATTTCTAAAATTAGCATTTTCTTCGATTTTTTTTCAAAGAATACTATCAGAATAGCAAACAGTTTGGATCCTGATGAGACGCCACGTTCTGTGGCGTCTCATCTGGATCCAAACTGTTTGCAAAGGACTTTAAAATCCGGTTCCAGCAGTGAAAGAGTTAAATGCATGTGCTTAAAGTGTCATTCCAGATTAGCCTGTGTAGTATGCGTAGGCTAAGCAGGACAACAATAACCGCCTACACTCGATTTTGGTATAGAAGTGTCATCCCTGATTACTTATCTGGGATGACATTTAATGCAGATGCATTAAGCCTGGTTTTCCAAAAACGCAGCTCAAATATGAAGCATCTCTTGAATTTTTACCAAAATAGAGCTATGTTATATGAACAAGACTAATAAGATAACTTAATAGTTAGAAATTTTACTTACTTCATTGTTTATATAAAAGCTAGGTGGATACGGACTCGTGTAACACCATCATGTCCCAACTGTATTGTCATGGATTTTCAGGAAGGGGGCATATCCAACTGGGGCCTGGACATGAAGCTCCAGCGGGCCCTTAAGACGGGCACTGACTCGTGCAAGGCCAGGGACCTCTGGGTGACCAACTTTGTGATTCTGCAAAATGTGAACAAAATTGCTCTATCGTTCACCAGCAAGGAAATAGGTACTGAGATTTAGTATTTTTGTGGTTTACAACTATCCAACTATCAGGGGGGTGGGTTAGCATATAGATTTAACCTTGTCTGTTATAAACATACGAGTCTTGCTCTTTGTAAAGGGGGTTTAATGCATGTGGTGAAGTGAAGGGACGACACTTCCCCTTTATTGTATTTTTATGCTCCCCCAAAAAAATTTGGGAGAGCATATAGTCGCCGCTTAGTCTGTCCGTCTGTCCGTGCGTCCGTCCGTGCACAATTTTTGTCCGGGCTATTTCTCAGCATTTCATGACCGGAATTCAATTAAACTTTATGGGAAGCTTCACTACCAAGAGGAGATGTGCATATTATCAGCCGGTTCTTGTCGGATGATTTTTCGCAGAGTTATGGCCCTTTGAAATTTTCCATTAACTGTACATATAGTGCAATTCTTGTCCGGGCTATTTCTCAGCAACTAATGACTGGNTGAAAGGAAGTCTCTTCTTGACGGAAATCCAGTTTAGGTGAAAAGTGTCGTCCCTAATTAGCCTGTGCACACTGCACAGGCGCATCTGGGATGACACTACGCAAATGCATTTAACCCATTTTCACAGAGGGAGGCTCATATTCAAGATGCATGCTTATCAACACTGACATGAACATCGAGTCCTTGTTAATTTGGTGCATGCGTCCATGTCCTTAATACATGTCTAGTTTTCAGATAGTTTTGTTGCTTTTTAGTTTGTATACAAATTATTCTTTATTTTGCTGGATCTCTCTAAGAAATATCTTAAATATGCAAAAGGGATACAGGAGATGAACGTTTTTCTAAAACTTGACCCTGTTAAAATAATACACACTTTATGTCCATGTTTGTAGGACCGTTAATCCTGTGATTACATTTTAGGTTGAAGTTTTAATTGAGAGAAATGCAATTTACTTTATGGGTATGTTAATCTTTAACGCATAGACAGACACTTGCAGAACAAAGATACATTGATGAAAAAGTACTCCTTAACAAACTGTCTTAATGTGTCACTGAAATTTTATGTACCTGGGCATTCTTTCCCGTGTTTGTGTGCCTATGTGCATGTGTGAAGGTCCAGTGTAACATGTTCTGGGTAAACTGGACTTAATGCATGTGCGTAAAGTTTCATGCCAGATAAGCCTGTGCAGTTTGCACAGGCTAATCAGGAACGACACTTTCCACTTTTATGGAATTTTCCGTTTGAAAGTGGTCTCTTCTTAACAAAAATCGATTTTAGGCAGTAATTGTCGTCCCTGATTAGTCTGTGAAGACCTTACAGGCCAAATCTTGGATGACACTTGATGCCTATGCATTAAGACCAGTTTTCCCAGAACAATAATCTATTTATTTCATAGCGATCTACGACCTGAGCTCCAAGGTGGAGTTCCTTTGTCAGTACAAGGTGCAGAACCTGAAGTCTACCCCGCTATGTCTCGATTACTGGTACAATGTTTTGATTTTTATGGAAATTCAGTGATTAACTTACATGTTTTCGTTTCTATGGAAATTCAGTGCTTATCTTCAAATTGTTTATTGCCAACCCAAAGAAGTACATTTGTTAAGAATAAAAATATATTTAACTGACTTTAAATATTAGCTGAAGTAATAATATTAACTTAATAAGGTAACATTTTCCACTTAAAATAAAAATATGAATTAAAAGTTCTTTATAAAAAGGTATTTACAATCTGGAGTTTTAGAAGAATAGTATATATGTAACATTTGATTTCAAATGTATTACCCTGCAGTGTATCAAAACCCTTCAGTTTTTCTGTTCTATTATGAAACACCAACCAAAATTATCATCTCTGTTTGTGTCACAGGTCCAACCCTATGAATCCTAATGATGCTGTTCTAGTGTTCGGAGATGTTGGCGGATATGTCAATGCCCTATTCTTCAACACCGCCCAGATTGCGCTTTTTGAGCGACCGCCCGCACCTGCTGGGGAGAAGCAAGGTAAAGCTACAAGGAAATGATTGACAATACTTGGCTGTTTATATTTGAAAAGAGGCTGTGTGTATTCTTTTTAACTGCTAATAATGTTTAAACGCTATTGTTTTTTTTTGTTTTGTTTTTAAAGCAAAACTTTGCATAGGAATTTTTCTTTGATGTGTGGCTTTTGGCTTTATAACTTATGAATGTAGACATTTTTTAACAAAAAATAAAAAAATTATGTGCATTCAAGATTTACCATACAAATTAATGGTTATAACAATTTCTCTTCGTTTGGAGACTTTCTATTGTATCATTATAGATCTGAATTTCAAAATGTCTTCAAACCTATTCATTTGCTTGTCAGCTATAGAAATGCTATAACTAACCTCATACATCTGAATTGTTCTGTCCCATATGCTGAGTAAAACTATATGCTACTTAGTTGTGATATGCTTTGCATAGATTTTTAGCGTAACTCTTTGTGAAGGGTGGCAAGCTGTTTTTCTTTGTGGTGATCTGCAGTAGTTTTAGTTTTTTCGGTCAGCTTAGTTTCCCCGGGAATGGATTAAGGGGTTTCATTCAAACTTAAAACATGTATTCCCCATTTTAAAATGAACCGACTACCACTATGTTGCATCATCTATATGAGCCTGGGTAAGGGAAAACTGGGCTTAATGCATTTGCATAAGGTGTCATCCCACATTAGCCTGTGTCGTTTGCACAGGCTATTCATGGGCGACACATTCCGCTTTTATGGATTTTTTGTTAAAAGGAAGTCTCTTCTTAATGAAAATCCAGCGTATGGGGAATGTGTCCGCACAGGCTAATCAGGGATGATGCTTCATGCACATGCATTAAGCCCAGTTTTCCTAGGATGAGGCTGATATGATAGGACAAGTTAAAATGATAATCAGCTTCAACAACAAACCAATCATTTTGTTTAAGAAACAAAATGACAGAAACTCTGACAATGACAAGAAAAGTGAAGCCCACTGTCTTTCAACAGCTTTTGTTTATATACTGGGTGGTTTTAGTCATTGTTTGTGTCTTGTTTATTAATATACTAAACACTTTTTACTTAGCTATAATTACTGTTTCTTTTAGTACAGATATACATGTATGTAGCTATTACATCTATGAAGCTTGTTTTTCATGTCCTGCTTATCATGGTCGATGTTCATGCATTTCTTTTTTGTGTTTATCATTTTAGTTGCTTTCCAAGGTAGTTTTCTTGTGTTTTCACATGCCCCACCTTTCTTGCGTGATAACCATCCTTTTCATTATACCTGTTTCTGATTTTTGTATGCACCATCTTGTTCTGTGTGTTGGGGAAAAAAAGATGCTTGACTGGTGCACAATTAATTACCACGTCTAAGTTTTCATCTCGGAAAAGAATATAGTTTATATATAACATGGATAGAAACAGTTTTTTGGTCATTTATCTTTTTTTTTCAGAAAACTACAAATCATGTTTTTAAAATATGGCAAAAACATGTGTTAAATCAATCTTTAATCATTTAATTTTCAAGTTTGTTAGAGTCAATGCATTTTAAATTGGTCTAAAGAATACTTAAAGAAATCTTGTTTATTGTGATGTTCAATTACATGGTTGGTTTCATATTCATAACTAAGGTGCTTTCTTCAATTTTAACAAAATCTGGTAACAATAAAACACATTTGTTTACATACATGGTAATTAGTAAAAGACATTTTTTAGAAATGCAGAACTAATATGTCGAGTCCAAATTGTGCATCAAATATCAAATCTTTCGATCTGTCAATTAAATAGAGGTTGAAAGTAGATTTCAGTTACTTATTTATTATAATGAGGATACTCATTAAGCATAGTGTGGCTAAATTAGTTAATCAGCTATTTTCTCAAACACTTTTACATACTGTCACATTACATTTAAATAAACATTTAATTTCATTCTCATTAATAAATTACACACGCTATTATATAAAATTGTGTAAGATCTGTTGCTTGCTTTTGCTAGTTTAGTTAACCCTTTGCATGCTGGGAAATTTGTCGTCTGCTAAAATGTCGTCTGCTGAATTTCTAAAATTAGCATTTTCATCGATTTTTTTCAAAGAACACTATCAGAATAGCAAACAGTTTGGATCCTGATGAGACGCCACGTTCTGTGGCGTCTCATCTGGATCCAAACTGTTTGCAAAGGCCTTCAAAATCCGGATCCAGCGCTCAAAGGGTTCAGAATCATCTATTGTTTTGTGAAAATCTTAACATAATCATTTTCATCATTATTTATTGTACTTTCCATTTTCTGGTTTTGAAATTTTCTTTATTAAGGATAATGATTTGAATTATAATTTCTTTTAAAACTTACTCAAACTTCCTGTTTAATACACTGGTATATTTTTCCTTTTACAAAGATTAAAAATGTAACACACAATAGGATATGATTTGACTATATCTTAGTTGTGTATTTTTATTCATTTTTTTCTCACTTTTATACCTTTGTAATTACTACTAGATGTGATGATTATAAATTAAGCCTCGTTATGGTAAAACTAAGCGGAATGCTTGTGCTTTAAAAGTGTTGTCCCATAAGGGACAACTTTTTCAGCTTTTATGGAATTTTTCGTTTAACCCTTTGCATGCTGGGAAATTTGTCGTCTGCTAAAATGTTGTCTGCTAAATTTCTAAAATTAGCATTTTCTTCGATTTTTTTTCCAAAAATACTATCAGAATAGCAAACAGTTTGGATCCTGATGAGACGCCACGTTCTGTGGCGTCTCATCTGGATCCAAACTGTTTGCAAAGGCCTTCCAAATCCGGTTCCAGCGCTCAAAGGGTTAAAAGAAGTCTCTTCTAAACAAACCTCCAGTTTAGGCGGAAAGTGTTGTCCCTTAATACAGCCTGTGCAGACTGCATAGGCTTATCTGGGACAACACTTTACGCACATGGATTTAGCCCGGTTTTCCCAGAGCGAGGCTCTATTGATTAATCCTTTTTGATTTGAAAATTGGCAAATGTTCTGGTTTCTACTTTGCTATGGAAATTTTATCAAAAGGAGAAAAATCATGATATAAATATTAAATTGTGCTTAAGTGTATTTCAAATTTGAGTAATACCTTTTTGGCACACACTGAAAACGCAATAAATTTCCTTTTACAGTTATTTATTTTCTTGATTAAAACTTTAAACAGTTTTTAAAATCATTGTATTTGCCAATTCACAATGTGCAGAGTTTGGTTATTTGTTTGCATTTGATTTTGTTTTCACTGTTATGCATGTGTTTTGTGTTTATCCATTTCCGCTTTAACCCTGCTCCCTGACCGGTATTAACCTTGACCTTCACCTTTTGATATTCACCTTTGTGCCCTCTATGTGTGTGTGACCTTGACCTTTTCACCCTTGACACCTTTCACCAGTTTGGCAAGGTATGTACTGTCGCATATTGGATCTACAATACAAATGAGCCTCGCTCTGTGAAAAGGGGGTTAAATGCATGTGCGTAAATTATCGTCCTAGATTAGCCTGTGCAGTTCACACAGGCTAATCAGGGACGACACTTTCCGCCTAAACTGGATTTTCATCAAGAAGGGTCTTCCTTTAAACGTAAGATGCAATAAAAGCGGAAAGTGTCGTTTCACAGAGCAAGGCTCAAATGTATGTTTGGAAACTTTCAACTTTTTAAAGCATATACCATATAAAATATTTCCAGTTTTATGAAAATATAATGATAAAAAAAATATGAACACAAAAATAAATGCATGGAATGTATATTGTCAAGAAAAGATTGTATATTGCAAAACATCTATTTAAATTATATCTTAAGTATTATGTTACTTGAAACAAATTGAAAAAAGAAAATGATCTAGACTCTACTTATGTAATTTAATACGAATTCAAAGATTTGAATTTTTTTTAATAAAATAAAAATATGTTATAGGGGTTTAAACACATTTTATTTGACAGAAATAATTATAAATGATGTTCATAACATTAAAAAATAATTATTAAGAATGCAATTTTATGTTTTTTTATTTTACTTTGCTGACTACTAATAATTAATTTAAAATAGATGTCTCTATTCGGGGGATTATAGCTATTTGTTGGACTGCCTTGTATTAAATGCAAAGATTTTCTTATGTCTTACTATTTACTAACACTTTTTTTCATACACATATCTCATACTGAGTTGCTTATTTCTTTCAAAAGTAGTTTAACAGTATGTTTGTTAAGCCTTATACTACATTCCCAAATATTAATATTATCCTTATTTCACTTTTGTTGAGAAACCAAAGACCTTTTTGGCGTTAACCGCATCATGAAAAGAACTTTTAAGAAAAACAACAAATTAAAGTTATAACCATCTACTTCAGTCCATTAAAAAAAAATAATGAGCTTTGTCAATTCCATCACCTATTCTATATTCGTCAAATTAGCCTTTATTTCCTGTACACACTAATGGTATGAAAGTGAACATGGTCCTGATTTTAGAGACGTGTCTCAACGTGGACCTCAACCAGGTGGCGAGCGGGAAATTTAAGAACGTGACCTACACCAAGTACCATGCCCACAAGAAAGATTGGACACGCCAAGGTAGGTGCAGCCATATGACGTCACAGAATAGTTACAAGGACGCCAAATAGGAATGAAATGTAAAACGTCATCCAAATTTCAAACGAAAAATTGACAATGTGTGATTTTGAAGCTTAAGACCACTACTATAAAGTATTACACATTTTAGACATATAAAATAAGTGTCAAATATTTGAACCTTAATTAAGCAACTTATATTATTGGAAATGAAACGAATTCAATGCATTATCATTTATCAATATTTGGAGTCATTCTGGTACTATACCCTTTTATAAGTGGAAAAATAAGAACATTCGACTGGAGCAATACTTACATTAAGATGCAATGGTTACATAAAGTTTTTTTGTTTTTTTTTCCATAAAGGTCAATAAATAGCAAGAAGGGGTATTCTGTTGTGAGGATAAAGTTCATATTTGAACGAGTTGTCCTTTCAGCTCTCAACAATATACTATGTGATTTTGAAAGGATTTTGAATAGGTCATCTTTGTTTTCACACCTAGCTTTGTGGGTTTTTTTTCTCGCCAATCTAGTGCATTATGGGAGACGTTTATTCACCAATCATCGCATTTCTGTGTTTCAGTGCGCTACTCTCATTACCTGGAGTGCTTCATCAGCTGTGCCTCCAGCACCCAGCGCTCTCTCGCGATAGGTTGGATGGAGAAACACAGCTCGGTCAACCAGCCAAACAAACAGTAAGTCTTAGTCATTCTGACTCCATTTGATATGTTTGGCAAGTTGAATTGGTTCAAGATACAGTATGTTTCAATAATTTTTCTTCTATTATATCATCTTGAGAAGCTTTTGATATAAAATTGTTTGAAATTGAAAATTCTAGATTCCTGATCAAATTCTTAATCTCCTTTATATTTATGTACATGTATTTGAAATATATTTTGCTAATATATTTATATCAATTATGAAGTGTATGCATTCAATCAAGGTTAAATCAAATTTAGAATGGTAAATATATTTTAAAATGTGCCACCATAAGTTTATCTCACATGTACATGTTAACTCATTTTCAAGCAACTGGAGATATATGCCTAGGTAATTATAGACCTGCACAACACATATTCTGCCGCAGTGTACTCTTCTATTTTTATGTTGGAGACTTGTTTCAGTTGCCCTGAGTTTATGAGTATAGAAGTGTGCATTGATTATTATCATTTCAGCAGGGTTGTTTTGGTGAAGACAGTGGCAAAAATCAGTCGCTGTGTGTGATTCATGTATTTCCCCCTGCCAGTCCAAAAATATTGATGTATTTTCAATCAATTTGCCATAAATGTAACCAATAATAAGATGACAAGTAGCGTGTAACAATCATCTCCCTATGTCAGAGTTCAAGGTCAAACTTAGAGGTCAAAGTTCATGTATGGCCATTTAACAGCTTGTCAGAACTATCACTTTGTTATTCATCAGGCAATATTAAAATAGCTTACCACTGGTGGCCACCATAAGGAGACTACTAGTTGCTTGTAACACCCTTCTCCTTACCTGAAAGGTCAAGGTCACTTTTGGAGGTCAAAGGTTAAATGGGGCTATTAAACAACATGTATGCACGGTTACTTTGTCTTTCATCATGAAATTTTGAAATAATTGACCACAAATTACTATTATGAGGAAACCGCTTGTGGTGCAGATTGTTTGTCTTTCTATTTAAAATGTCAAGGTCACATTGTGGAGTTCAAAGTCAAATTTGGCTTTAAAATTGCTTGTTTTGTTTAATATTTTAGTGGTGATTTGAGACAAAAGTGGAATGTGGGGGCATCCTTGTGCTATAGACACATGTCTTTTTGTTATGTTTAGTTTATTGTTTTTATTGTACACAATTTGGTAAGTACCAATGTCACTATCACATGCTTGCATTGAATCAGTTGTTCTTAAAAATACATTGTATGAATATATTGTATAGTGCAATTGCAGTATTAGGCTTTGTTCTTAGAAATTTGTTGATAAGTTGTTATTTCACATTCTTAGTGTAATTTTTTTTATTTCACCGCCATCAGTTGATGCAGCAGGTATACAGATTGTCCTGCCTGTCTGTCTATTTCAATGTGTCATTTAGCTCTAACTATGATTAGTACATGATTGATTACTGATTACTCATATGATAACTGGTAATAGCTTTGCACATTTGCACTGCAGTATACACGGTACATAGAAGTTGTTCCTGACAANGATTTTGAAGGCCTTTGCAAACAGTTTGGATCCAGATGAGACGCCACAGAACGTGGCGTCTCATCAGGATCCAAACTGTTTGCTATTCTGATAGACTAAGTGGTCTTAGAAAAAAAATCGAATAAATGCTAATTTTAGAAATTCAGCAGACGACATTTTAGCAGACGACAAATTACCCAGCATACAAAGGGTTAATGTTTACGACGTTGCCATCAGCCAATTACTTCATAAACTTGCTGAATGGCGTAGCATTTTGTTGATATCAGGTCATCATGATCATTCTCTTGAGTAAGATTTTTTTAACATTAAATATCTACAAGTAATATACTTTTGTACATCGGTTTCTATTGAGCTCATCAAAAATGATTACATATTTTGCAAATATTAATGGAACAAAAATTTCATCAATTTTCTCTGTTCATGCTTCTTTAGCTATTTAAACTACTCTCAAACAAGTAGTGGCTTAAAAACAAATGTCATTAACCCTTTGCATGCTGGGAAATTTGTCCTCTGCTAAAATGTCGTCTGCTGAATTTCTAAAATCAACATTTTCTTCACTTTTTTTTAAAGACCACTATCAGAATAGCAAACAGTTTGGATCCTGATGAGACGCCACGTTCTGTGGCGTCTCATCTGGATCCAAACTGTTTGCAAAGGCCTTTAAAATCCGGTTCCAGTGCTCAAAGGATTAAATGTCCTGATGCCAATATGACCTAATAAATGAGCCTCGTTCTGAGAAATTTGGGCTTAATGCATGTGCGGAAAGTGTCATCCCAGATTAGCCTTTGCAGTCGACACAGGCTGATCAGGGACAACACTTTCTGCCTATTGTGGATTTACGCTTAGAAAAGACTTCCTTTAAACGAAAAATTCCATAAAAGCGGAAAGTGTCGTCCCCGAAAACCCTGTACGGACTCCAGAGGCTAATCTGGGACACTTTACGCACATGCACTAAGCCTTGTTTTCCCATAGCGAGGCTCAAATTGTTGTGTGTTTGACGCAGTGCTTCTGCCAAGAAGGAGATTCAGCGGACGTCCCATTTCTCCATTCCTCAGGGGGTCAACGCCTTCGACTTCAGTGATCAGCTCAACCTTATTGGTGATTACATAGTTAACTTTTTACAGCTTAAATACGTGTTTTGATGCAATTGTAGTCCCTTAGAAAATCAAATTAAATTAAAGACCTTTCTCACTAGATTCAAGTTATAAAGGCTTCATTTTCAACACTAAGGTACTGATGAGCAGCAAACAGCATAAAACCTGAACAGGAAAACCTGAGTTATACTCCCAGGCTGTTCTACTTGCAGGCTGTTCTGATTTTATGCTGGTTGCAAAAGCCATTTCTACTTTGCTTCCGATTGGGAAAGGGTTAACAATAAGTGAACGATATTGTTCTTTTTGGTTATCTCAACTTCATATTTTTGATAGTGTTTATTTGTATCTTAAATAATTTTGTGTCACTGTGTGAGGCGTGTAATGTGTTAAATGTCTAGTAACTTGTGTTTTTTTTCTATGGTAAGCATTATGGTAAGCTCCGACACTGTTTTCATATCATTACTGTATGACATTCTGCCCTGTTATGTGTTTCAGCTACAGCGGGTGTCAATCACCAGGTCTGTTTGTGGAATCCTTACGTCGTCTCGAAACCAAATGGGGTCAGTTTTTTTCAAAGACATTTTTATGCCCNGTCTTGTGTTGAAATCTTATACAGTTTCTGAGATATAGCCCTGAAAAGTTTGTGACAGAAAATGTCAAAAATATATCCTATTTGCAGGGGATAAATAGATAATTTAATAAAGAAATAAGTATTTAAAACCTGTAACATACGATGACATTTTATTTTTAAAATTTTCAATTGATTATCACGGTAAAATAACCGGTCTCAACACTATAGTATTTTGTTTTCTCGCAGAGGGTGTTATTTATTATATCAAAGGCAGCAACAGCAATCAGATTCTTTATCAGCGCAACAGATGCACAACAGACGCTGTGAAGTCACAGTAGCATGAAAAACAATGCTGATAGATTTGAAATTGCAATTTTCACACCTCGGAATATCTACCTCGTGATTTCTTAAAAGGGTTCAACAATGGATTTCATTATGAAATATTCTCGCCACATACAGCAGGTGATGGTTCAATACAGGTGTAATATTGACTAATTTTTTTCGGCAGGAATCTAGACTGACCACTTAAACCAGGTTACTCATGCTTAATCCAGGTTAGATTGAAATAAGTTGTCTTGGAGCCAACTTGATCAAGACCCCTGTGCCAGACACAGGGATTTTTTTAGCAAAAGATAATTTCTTTTCATAGACATTTTTAAATGTGTTATCTGGAAAAAAACACACTAATCTGGGGGTACAAGCCAAGCTGACCCATTTTAAATCCTTTCAAATTCCTATACCATATACTATAATGATTTTAATGAACCTACCACAGGTACAAAAAGGGGGTCAATGCAGTTTGTACCTATTTAACATGTATTTCTCAAAAGCTGTGGAGAACTTGATTACAACTATTTCCACCCCTGATTCACGATACCTTCGGGTCCCTTAGGGAACATGCCGGCAAGTCTCTGTATGCAGACTTGTAGCTGCACGTCCCAAATGCGGAGAACCTTGTCCTTGGAGAAGCTGATCAGCTGACCACGTGACTTGATGAACTGTACCTGCACCACACTGGCCATGTGACCGCGCAGGATCTGTCAGGTGGAAGAAATTGTAGAATGGAAGGGTAAGGGATGAGAGGCATTGTGGAATGGGATGGNATTCTACAATGCCTCCTGTCCCTTACCCTCCCATTCTGCAATTCCCCCTATCCCATACCCTCCAATTCTACAATTCCTCATATCCTTCCCATTCCACAATGCCTCTCATTCCTTACCATCCCATTCCACAATGCCTCTCATCTCTTACCGTTTCATTCCACAATGCCTCTCATCCCTTACCATCCCATTCCACAATGCATCTCATCCCTTACCTTCCCATTCCACAATGCCTCTCATCTCTTACCTTCCCATTCCACAATGCCTCTCATCCCTTACCTTCCCATTCCACAATGCCTCTCATCCCTTACCATCCCATTCCACAATGCCTCTCATCTCTTACCATCCCATTCCACAATGCCTCTCATCCCTTACCATCCCATTCCACAATGCCTCTCATCCCTTACCATCCCATTCCACAATGCCTCTCATCCCTTGCCATCCCATTCCACAATGCCTCTCATCCCTTACCATCCCATTCCACAATGCCTCTCATCCCTTACCATCCCATTCCACAATGCCTCTCATCCCTTACCATCCCATTCCACAATGCCTCTCATCCCTTACCATCCCATTCCACAATGCCTCTCATCCCTTACCATCCCATTCCACAATGCCTCTCATCCCTTACCATCCCATTCCACAATGCCTCTCATCCCTTACCATCCCATTCCACAATGCCTCTCATCCCTTACCATCCCATTCCACAATGCCTCTCATCCCTTACCATCCCATTCCACAATGCCTCTCATCCCTTACCATCCCATTCCACAATGCCTCTCATCTCTTACCATTTCATTCCACAATGCTTCTCATCCCTTGCCTTCCCATTCCACAATGCCTCTCATCCCTTACCATCCCATTCCACAATGCCTCTCATCTCTTACCATTTCATTCCACAATGCTTCTCATCCCTTGCCATCCCATTCCACAATGCCTCTCATCCCTTACCATCCCATTCCACAATGCCTCTCATCCCTTACCCTTCCATTCTACAATTTCTTCCACCTGACAGATCCTGCGCGGTCACATGGCCAGTGTGGTGCAGGTACAGTTCATCAAGTCACGTGGTCAGCTGATCAGCTTCTCCAAGGACAAGGTTCTCCGCATTTGGGACGTGCAGCTACAAGTCTGCATACAGAGACTTGCCGGCATGTTCCCCAAGGGACCCGAAGGTATCGTGAATCAGGGGTGGAAATAGTTGTAATCAAGTTCTCCACAGCTTTTGAGAAATACATGTTAAATAGGTACAAACTGCATTGACCCCCTTTTTGTACCTGTGGTAGGTTCATTAAAATCATTATAGTATATGGTATAGGAATTTGAAAGGATTTAAAATGGGTCAGCTTGGCTTGTACCCCCAGATTAGTGTGTTTTTTTCCAGATAACACATTTAAAAATGTCTATGAAAAGAAATTATCTTTTGCTAAAAAAATCCCTGTGTCTGGCACAGGGGTCTTGATCAAGTTGGCTCCAAGACAACTTATTTCAATCTAACCTGGATTAAGCATGAGTAACCTGGTTTAAGTGGTCAGTCTAGATTCCTGCCGAAAAAAATTAGTCAATATTACACCTGTATTGAACCATCACCTGCTGTATGTGGCGAGAATATTTCATAATGAAATCCATTGTTGAACCCTTTTAAGAAATCACGAGGTAGATATTCCGAGGTGTGAAAATTGCAATTTCAAATCTATCAGCATTGTTTTTCATGCTACTGTGACTTCACAGCGTCTGTTGTGCATCTGTTGCGCTGATAAAGAATCTGATTGCTGTTGCTGCCTTTGATATAATAAATAACACCCTCTGCGAGAAAACAAAATACTATAGTGTTGAGACCGGTTATTTTACCGTGATAATCAATTGAAAATTTTAAAAATAAAATGTCATCGTATGTTACAGGTTTTAAATACTTATTTCTTTATTAAATTATCTATTTATCCCCTGCAAATAGGATATATTTTTGACATTTTCTGTCACAAACTTTTCAGGGCTATATCTCAGAAACTGTATAAGATTTCAACACAAAACTTCATGAAAAACTTTATAAACAAGTGATGTGTTTTAGAAACACTATATGCCCCCTTTTGAGCAATTTTGACCCATATATTTGACCTTTGACCTTGAAGGATGACCTTGACCTTTCACCAATCAAAATGTGCAGGTCCGTGAGATACACATGCATGCCAAATATCAAGTTGCTATCTTCAATATTGCAAAAGTTATGACCAAGGTTAAAGCGTTGGGACAGAATGACTGACAGACAGACAGACAGACTGACAGACAGACTGGCCAAAAACAAAATACCCCCTCTTCTTCAAAGAAGGGGGCATAAAAACATCAGGAGTGTATTGATGTCAATGAGGAGAATAGCCATGCATACAAACCATAACCCTGCTTTTTGTTGTTTCACAGTTACTGCCCTTTTCATCCATCTGCACCCATCAATAAAGAAAATTAATTTGGCGGAGGAGATCATTTAAACAAATTTACATGTTGGATTTCAGTTAAGAGTTGACTTTGCTATGCTATTCAGTTCAAAATTTGCTGTATTTTGCATTTCAGTTCAGAGTTGCCTGTTCTTTGCATTTCAGTACAAAGTTACCTGTTCTTTGCATTTCAGTTCAGAGTTGCCTGTTCTTTGCATTTCAGTTCAGAGTTGCCTGTTCATTGCATTTCAGTTCAGCATTGCCTGTTCTTTGCATTTCAGTTCAGAGTTGCCTGTTCTTTGCATTTCAGTTCAGAGTCGCCTGTTATATGCATTTTAGTTCATAGTTGCCTGTTCTTTGCATTTCAGTTCAGAGTTGTCTGTTCTTTGATGAGGGCAAGGACAGACAGGGTGTGGAGAGGAACCGCCTGTTCTTATCCTTCAATTACCAGCTCACGCTAATGGAAATGAAGGCTGAGATTAAGGACAGGATCATGTCACATGACAAACCAGTTGTATCCGCACTGTACAACTCTGTCTACAATCAGGTACTTTTGAGCTGTTGCATCATATTAAGTAAAGATCTGTAGTTTGGGGTTCTGATGCTAAGAAATTAACAAAAACGAGGGAATCAACTCTTAGAGTGGTTTGCTATATACACATTAGAATGACAAAGCATTGTTTATTGGATTGACAAAACAATGTTACTAGTAATGCAAAAAATAAATTGATTTTAACCCATTCAGCCCTAGCGTCGTATATATGCGTCATATTTTATCTACAGTGGAGTTCCTAGCGTCGTATATATGCGTCCAATAATCTACAGTGTGAATTCCTAGCGTCGTAAATATACGACAACTTGGATGTAGCTCTGAATGCCTAATGACTTAAAAATACGTCTGTTTAATTTGGTATTAAAAAATATAATTATTTATTTGCAGTTAGTTTTCCAACATAATTAAATTCTTGTTACAGATACTTTCTCAATCTGAAAATTAATTTTGCTTGACTATTAGTGGTAAACATGTGAAAATAAGACAAAAATATAAATACATTGCAAGTACTGTCAACTCGGGTTTTTTTCTAATAAGGATAGTTATTTGTATTCAATTTAATTTAAAGTTCTAATATAAGCATATTTAGATGTTCTCAAATTTTGGTTGTTTTCTTTGTTAATTAATTTAAAAAAAACACTTTTTATTGAAACATAAATGTGCTCTCTATCTATTGATGCTTGTTTTTGTTATAAACAATATCTTATGATTGTTTTTATGTGTCTATAAATAATTAATTTTGTTTTATTTTATAACAATCTTATATGATTTTTAATATTTGCTAAACAGTTTCTATTTGTAAAATGTGAATATTTAAATAATTATGGAATTGGATACATTATTTTGGAAATAATCAAATGTTTTTGTTTGGATGTTATTTTATACGTTCAGCAAGATTTTGACATTTTTGAATGTGACTATATTCATTTTCTTAATTGGCAATAAAATAATAAAATGCCAAACATGCCACATGTGTCTTATAATCAGTCAACAAAATAACAATAAAATACCTAAAAACACCACTAACAATAAATAGATAATAATTCTGTCAGGCATTCCGAGCTAAACAGGGTACTGCTTATCTAGGGGTAGATAAGGCTTTTACTGATAGGGGTTGCCTAGAGATAAGGCTGTAGTATGGAATGATTTGAATTTGTAAAATGTGTACCGGTATATAACAAACCACTGTCAGAATAGGCTAAATAGTGGCAACATTTTCCGCCTAGACTGAATTTTGGTTTGAAGAGACTTCCTTTATAGAAAAATTCCATAAAAGTGGAAAGGGTCGTCCCTTATTAGCCCATATGTGCGATTAGTTATGGTAAAACCAGCTTACCAATGAAAAGTGTGAGTAGGTTTATCAACCACCATTTGACTGTAATACTGTTGGCTAGGCAAAACATAAAAATATATGAAAATGAAAACTGACATTAATTTTACATGGTATCAGCTGACGAACGTCTATCTGCCTCCAGGTGGTCAGTGTGTGCCAAGGTGGCACCATGGTGATGTGGATGATTGACACGGGTCAGAAGGTCAAGCAGTTCAACAACTGCCACGGCAGTGCCGAGGTCACCTGCCTCACCCAGGATGCCACGGAAACCAAGCTGATGACTGGTAGCACGGATGGAAGTGTCAAGGTTGATAAAAAAAAAAAAATGAGCCTCGCTTTGTAAAAAGGGGGTTAAATGCACGTGCTAAAAGTGTTGTCCCAGATTAGCCTTTTTATTCTGCACAGGCTAATCTGGGACAACACTTTACGCACATGCATTTTAACCAGTTTTCTCAGAGCGTGACTCAAGTGCAAAAATGTTCATTTCTTTCACATGAATAAAAGTAAAATATTGTAACAATTATTGTTGATTGGAAAGTTCAAAGAACACAATCAACGGAAAAAGGAATGCGTAAAAGAGATGTGTTTTTGAAAACTCATGATCTCGAGTAAATGTAATCTGTTGTACAAGTAGTGTAATTTGGGTCAATAGTTATTATTGATTATACTCATCTGTCATAAAATGCAGCTTGATGGATTAGAAAAAAGGGTAAAATCTGGATAAATTAACATAAACGTTTGAGGACTCATTGCATATATGTAAATGCAGCATTCATGCCTTGCAATTCTTAATTGTTTGCCATTCACATTTAAACAATATGTCTTTTATTAACAATTTGAAAGGCTGTTGAGTGTTTGTTCTTTGTCCAGATCTGGGACTTCAACGGTCACTGCTACCACGAGCTGGAATGCTCTGGTGGTCAGCCCGCGGACGTAGGTCAGATTGTGAACCTCAAGAGAAGCACCATCGTCATCGGCTGGGCAAAGTAAGAGAGGCAACTTTTGGATTGGTATTATGGGTTGTGACTGTTAAAAATATTGCTTGCCACCACCATTGTTGTTTAGTGTGTAATTGAGCTGAAAACTCGGACCTGTTCCCTTACTTAAAACATGTATATAATGTTTCCTTTATAAAACACTTTAAATAACTCTTAGAATTTAAATTGTTTTTTTTGTCCCCTACCGGTTTCACCGGAGGGGACTTATGGTTTGCGCTCTGTCTGTCAGTCCGTCAGTCTGTCTGTCAGTTTGTCAGTCCGTCACACTTTTCAGGATCCTGCGATAACTTTAAAAGTTCTTCATATTTTTTCATGAAATATGAAACATGGATAGATGGCAATATGGACATTATGCACGTCATTTCATTTTGTTCCTACGTCAAAAATTCTGGTTGCTTTGGCAAAATACTTGAAAAAAATCAAAAAATCTGAAACAATTTTGACAATGGTGGAGCAGGTAGGGGACATCATTGCTTGGCAATAGTCTTGTTTAAAAACATGTTATTATAATGTGTTATGAAAAATCCCCATTTGCTTTTAAATTTAACAGCAGAAAAGCAGTTCGTTTTAATTACAGAATGTCTCTAATACTATCTTTGGGTTGATTTCAGAATGTCTAGTACTTCCCTGGAATGATTTCAGAATCTCTGAAGTACTTTCTTTGGGTTGATTTCAGAATCTCTCTAGTACTTTCTTTGGGTTGATTTCAGAATCTCTCTAGTACTATCTTTGGTTTGATTTCAGAATCTCTCAAGTACTGTCTTTGGGTGGATTTCAGAATCCCTCTAGTACTTTCTTTGGGTTGATTTCAGAATATCTATAGTACTTTTTCTTTGGGTGGATTTCAGAATCCCTTTAGTACTTTCTTTTGGTGGATTTAAGAATCCCCCAGTACTTTCTTTGGGTGGATTTCAGAATCCCTCTAGTACTTTCTTTGGTGGATTTCAGAATATCTCTAGTACTTTCTTTGGGTGGATTTCAGAATCCCTTTAGTACTTTTTTGGGGTGGATTTCAGAATCCTTTTAGAACTTTCTTTGGGTTCATTTCAGAATCCCTCTAGTACTTTCTTTGGGTGGATTTCAAAACATCTCTAGTACTTTCTTTGGGTGGATTTCAGAATCCCTCTAGTACTTTCTTTGGATGGATTTCAGAATATCTCTTATACTTTCTTTGGGTAGATTTCAGAATCCCTCTAGTGCTTTCTTTGGGTTGATTTCAGAATCCCTCAAGTGCTTTCTTTGAGTGGATTTCAGAATATCTCTAGTACTTTCTTTGGGTTGATTTCAGAATCCCTCTAGTACTTTCTTTGGTGGATTTCAGAATCCCTCTAGTACTTTCTTTGGGTCTTTGAGTGAATTTCAGAATATCTCTAGTACTTTCTTTGGGTGGATTTCAGAATCCCTCTAGTACTTTCTTTGGGTTGATTTCAGAATATCTCTAGTAATTTTTTGGGGTGGATTTCAGAATCCCTCTAGTACTTTCTTTGAGTGGATTTAAGAATCCCTCTAGTGCTTTCTTTGGGTAGATTTCAGAATCCTTCTAGTGCTTTCTTTGGGTAGATTTCAGAATCTCCCTAGTACTTTCTTTGGGTTGATTTCAGAATATCTCTAAAATACTTTCTGTGCACTCTTCAGATACATAGCAGTTTTCCGAGACACCAGTTTCCGTCAGCACCATGTTCAACCCGCAGACTGGAAGGGAGGTCAGGAGCACACGGAGGACATCCTGTGTGCCGCCTTCCAGTCGCCAAGTTGCCTGGCAACAGGCTCGTATGATGGGGAGATCGTCATCTGGAACACAAACTCGGAACATTCCTCTAAACACCTCACCCAGAGGATGAAGAAGCCAACCAAGTCCCGTGGCAACACATATGTCAAAACGAGGGAGGTAAGAAAAGAAAAAGTTATCCTTTTGTGGCCCCACTTTTGTACAGGTAAGGTATACAAGTAAAAGTTATCTTTTAGTGGCCCCACTTTTGTACATAGGGTTAGGTATACAAGTAAGTTATCTTTTAGTGGCCCCACTTTTGTACGTAAGGTTAGGTATACAAGTAAAAGTTATCTTTTAGTGGTCCCACTTTTGTACGTAAGGTTAGGTATACAAGTAAAAGTTATCTTTTAGTTGCCCCACTTTTGCACATAGCGCTAGGTATACATGTGAAACATTTCTTTCATTGGCCCCACTATTGTACATAGGGTTAGGTATACAAGTAAAAGTTATCTTTTAGTGGCCCCACTTTTGTACATAGCGCTAGGTATAGAAGTAAAATATTTCATTTAGTGGCCCCACTATTGTACATAGGGTTAGGTATACAAGTAAAAGTTATCTTTTAGTTGCCCAACTTTTGTACATAGCGCTAGGTATACAAGTAAAACATTTCTTTTAGTGGCCCCACTATTGTACCTAAGGTTAGGTATACAAGTAAAAGTTATCTTTTAGTTACACAACTTTTGTACGTAAGGTTAGGTATACAAGTAAAAGTTATCTTTTAGTGGTAACACTTTTGTATGTAAGGTTAGGTATACAAGTAAAAGTTATCTTTTAGTGGCCCCACTATTGTACATAGGGTTAGGTATACAAGTAAAAGTTGTTTTTTTGTGGCCCCACTTTTGTACATAGCGCTAGGTATAGAAGTAAAACATTTCTTTTAGAGGCCCCACTATTGTACATAAGATTAGGTATACAAGTAAAAGTTATCTTTTAGTCGTCCCACTTTTGTACTCATGGCTAAGTGTTGGCAAATAGGCTTCTATTTATTCTATTATATATGAACATGTATTAGTCTTCGATTTATTTTCAAGCTGTTTATATTCTACAACACTAAATCAAAACGTGCAATTGCTATATATGTCTGTTTCAAAAAATGTATTTATAGGACACTGAAAGGATTATTTCCTGGTACATGGTACAGTCACTGGTACTTATATGATTTTCATGTTAAAAATCAATGGAAAGTCGTTCACACAAGCTATGCTTTAAGGGTATACTGTGTGCATTCAGATATTTATTTCTTTTAATCATTTTGTTATTCTGCATGCCAAGCTATTTTAGATTTCTTTATGATAGTATCTTTATCATGATCATTTTCTCTTGCCTTTAGAACACGAGCGTCTCAGTGTCCTCACAGCCGAGGTCTCGGGCCATGTCGCGTGTTTCTGCACAGAGTAAACAGAGCGGCGGGGAGGTGAGAAACATTGGGTTTATATGAGCCTTGCTCTGGGAAAATGGGGCTAAATGCATGTGCGTTAAGTGTCGTCCCAGATGAGCCTGTGCAGTCTGCACAGGCTAATCAGGGACAACAGTTTCCGCTTAAACTGTATGTTTGCTAAGAAGAGACTTATTTTAAGCATAGATTATATATGCACAGGCTGTATTTATACTAGGTGTTCAATTATATAACGATGTATGGGTTTTCTGTGATACATTCAAACTGTATATCTTATCGTGGTACTGTTTTGCTTTAACGCATTATTAATTTAACGGCTCTAGACCATCATTTGAACCAGCTCTTCGGGTTTGGATGCTCAGAACATGTGTTTGATTTAAATTTAATGCCCCATACTTGATATGCATGTGTCATGTTGACTCCTAAAAATTATGGGATAAGTTCAAGATACATCAATATTTGCATATGGTGGAAAATTCATTGTTTTGTTTACCTATGTAAAAATATACACATATATATTGATTGATTAATTGCATAACAGTAGATTATGTTGTTATGGGTCTAATTGTAATATTTTTCACATATGTGCAGTACACTAATTGATATTAGAAATAAATATCAGATCAACAACAAAAAGGCAGACATCGTGATTGTTAATTGTTTGCGGTTTTGTAATTGTTGAGAAATGAAAACAATTTTTATGTCCCCCAGTCTATACTGGGGGACATATTGTTTTTGCCCTGTCTTTTGTTGGTTTGTTTGTTTGCGTCAAACTTTAACATTGGCCATAACTTTTGCAATATTGAAGATAGCAACTTGATATTTTGGCATGCATGTGTATCTCATGGAGCTGCACATTTTGAGTGGTGAAAGCTCAAGGTCATCTTTCAAGGTCAAAGGTCAAATATATGGGGGACATAGTGTTTCACAAACACATCTTGTTATTTTCATGCTTCAATTCTATTTTAGACAAGAACTATGACATTGAATTTTTTAATACTTTTGTCACAATGAGTAAGAATAGAAACATGCAATGAATTCAACATTAATTGTAAAATAATGCTGTTATGTAGCTGAGGGAAAGTATAGCAGAAGTATCGGACATAGAGGAGGTAGTGTATTCATACACTTTAAGCATCCACACTGGCAATCTTTGGTAGAACTTCTTTCTCAGATACATGTAGTAGTACCACTAATTTGTTGTCCTCTGGAGCACAAGGTGCTTATTGTGGGCTGTTGTGATTACCTTTTGTCTGTTGTATGTTTGTTGTTGAGTGGGATAATGTTACCTTGTGAACATTTAAGAGATTTTTGGGAGTAATGAAACTTCAGAAACATTATCAAAAGTGAAATGCTTGTCGGCTAGCCTTTTATTTAGGGCAAGTGACATTGCCTATACATTATTTTAGACAATACATACAATGTGAGACATTAAAAAATAATTTAAGCTGGGGTCACCACCTTGGCTCAGTGGTTAATACAAAGAGAAAACATTTCTTAACCAATCTTCATAAAACTATTTGAGAACTTCTGTCCAAATAATATTTATAGACTAAGTTTCAAACTAGGTCATGTGAGGTCAAAAACAAGGAAAATAGGTCAAAGTGAAAAAAAACAAAAAAATCTTGTGTACACTCTAGATGTCACATGTATTACCCAATCTTTATGAAACGAAGAACTTTTGTTTCAATAATAAATTGGCCGAAAACAAAGGTCATTTTTGGCAACTAATTTACTATCATATTTATATTACTTGATAAAAAGTCCTTATATCATTTACTCAGGTGAGCAGCCAAGTGCCCTTGTGGACATCTTGTGAACCATTTTCGTCCAATAATACATATTACAAATAATATTAAGGTTCACACCTTATGTTTATTGGGATAACCTAGTTTCCTCATTACATCGGCTATTGTACCATTACATTTAACATTTAAATCTCACATTTTTTGTTTAGAAAGATAACCATCTTTAACCATGATTTTAATAATTAAAAATAAATTTAGTTCGCTGCAATTAACAATAACTTTTATTTTTTTTTATATATATTTTTTATATAATAAGTATAGTTGTGGGAATTATCTTTAAATCCATAGAATTGATCTCATTGTTGAAAAACACGTCTTGTAACTGCGATTGCATGTACTTTATATGTGGCTATTTCCTGATGGTTGACATTTTCAAGGCACTTGTTATTGAAATTGCTGTGTCAGCATTTTTTAAATATTTTTAACCACATAACAAAAAGTTTAAATGATGGATGACATCCAGCTCTTATAAACAATGTAAAACGATGTAAGTTGACAAATAACACAATTTGTTAAAGATCAACCAGTTTCTTTCAATAAATAAGGAGTTATCATAACAAATTACACAATTTGCGCATTTATCTGGTAAAGCCATCAATTTTCGTATGTGAATGAATATTAAGTTCATAAGTTGTTTAGTATATCCATTCTTTACTCTATGGTACTGTCTTGTAATTTGTTTTCTTCAGAATGGTAATGGTCATTCAATACTTTAGAAATCAGTCCTAAAAGTGTAGTAAATATCATGTTGGTGGACTGGCAATAATGAGACTCTGGGAACGCAACTACAAACTCTCATAGTCAAGCACTTAGTCTCAACTCAAAATATTGTCCAATCAGAATGATTGTAACTTTTGAGATTGTTTTGTATTGGTTGAATATATGAACCTGTTTCTGGGAAAACGTGGTTTAATGCATGTGCGTTAGTGTACAGGCTAATCTGGGACAACAGTTGTCGCATAAACTGGATTTTAGCAAAGAAGATACTTCCTTTTTACAAAAAAAAACAATAAAAGTAGAAAGTGCCATCCCTGATTAGACTGTGCTAACACTTTATGCACATGCATAAGTCCTGTTTTCCAAGAGCAAGACTCATTTGAAATTAGGTCTAAAATGTAAGTCACAAATGTAAGTAGTTGCGGAGCATGGATTTCTTAACTTTTCTATTAGAAAGCTGAATTAGACCACAATCATTTATGGTGAAAGTCATACTTAATTTACCTAATGTATAAGATAAAAGGTGTTTTAAATTAACCTTAGACAGATTGAACTTTGCTTTTTAAAATCTGCTATTAAAACAATTCTTGTCCGAAAAATCATAGGTAATGTCAAAGGCATTTATCATGTTGTAATACCCGTTGTAGTTGTTTATATACATGCAGCAAAATTTTGATGTCTTTTTACATAGGTTCTGATATTTTACATACCTTAAATAAAAATATAATTTATTGTAAATTGCATTGGCAATCGCAACGATGGCTCAGCTGGTCTGAGAGCAGAACTGAGAAGTAAAATGTTGCAAGCTTGTCAAATTAAATTCTTTCCTAGACAAATGTCCTTAATGGGCCTATAATAAAAGATTCTTCAACCCTTTCATTTTTGACTATTTTATTTAAATGAGCCATGTTCAGGGAAAAATGGGCTTAATGCATGTGTCTAAAATGTCGCCTAGATTAGCCTGTGAGGTCCGTACAGGCTAATCAGGGACGACACTTGATGCTTTAATGGATTTTTTTGTTTAATTGAGGACTCTTCTTAATGAAAATCCAGTCTAGGCAAAAAGAGTTGTCCCTGATTAGCCTGTGCGGTCTGCACAGGCTAATCTGGGACAACACTTTATGCACATGCTATAAGCCCAGTTTTCCCAGAAGGAGACTTAAATATTTGACATATAATATCATACAACCCTTCAGAATGAGTTCAACAGTGCGATATCGACGCTGATTTTCCTTGAGGCCAGGAAGGGTAACTCTGCAGGGGGAGGGGCCAACCTGATATCGTGCGGGGGTAACGGCGTGGTCAGGTTCTGGAACACTGCACACACCAAGCTGCTTGCAGAGTTCACAGCTCACCCACACGGTGAGTATTACAGCTGTGACTTGCAAAAGTCAGTATGAAACAGAGACTTAGATTGTAAAAAGATTATCACGTTACTTGTAGCACTTGTTCTTGATAAGTATTTGAGTCTATGTGCAGCAACAATAATTGAGATACTATATAGTAATATTGTTTTTTAAAAATATTGGAAACACTTTATATGCTTATATAAGCTTTAATATTTGTTAAGTTTGAAGCAAATATTTATTTATCGGTACCCCTGCAAGTTTAAACGATCCTAGTGTTAACATTTCTTAATACCAAAAGCGTGTTCAGTTAAATCAAATTTAGAGACTTTTGTGTTTACAGCACAATCTTATCATAGACACCCAATACGCTCATAAATAATTTTCACTTGGCAATATTCTGCATTTTACACAGGTTTCCTCTTGATCGTATTTGACCACTCAAAAATCAGGATGGGTGTTTCCTGTCCTCAAACACAAATGTCCTTGTTTGCTGTGGCATAGTGGATATGTTGTCCGCCTAGCAATTTTGAGGTCACGGATTCGATCCCCACAGTGGGAGCCTTCTTTAGATTTCTCCCAAAAGACACCACGTACTGGTTATAGTCCCAGAAAACAGACTGGAGAGTGTTTCAAATAAGCCGTAGGCTTTCAATGCTTAAATAAATAGGTTTAAACTAACATGTCCTTGTTCTCCCCTATTCGTAAGCCTTGGATGATAAACTTTATCCTTACGTAATACTTAACAAATTAATTGTCTCTTTATACCTGATGTATTTGTTCCATAGCTGGAAGCATCATTATGGCGACTGACAAGAAAAACCAGTATCTGGTGACAGGGGACGTAGACGGATGGCTGAAGGTGTGGGAAATCCTTGAGTATGCAACCCGCGCTAGCGAGAACATCATCACAACGCCACCAGGTAAGTGTCAGGGAAAGTGGTTTGTCATATTGTTTTGTCTGTTTTCTTTGTCAGGCTAGTCCCTGACTTATCTGAATCCTGCGATAAGTAAAAAAAGTATTTAAGCTAGGTTGATAAACATTTTTATTTGGATATAAAATATATATGTGGATTTACGCCTGCATCTGGCCCCATTTCTGACCTCTGATACGGCTGTGGTTTTCCAGCCCTGCAGACCCAGTTCCAGCCCCACCAAGACATGATCAACACCCTGGAGCTGTGCGATCGTAACGAGCGCCTAATCGTCATCTCTGCCTCCTCCGACTGCAGTGTCTCCATTTGGGACGTCCATGGCAACCGCATTGGCACCTTTGGACAGGTATGGTGGAGAAAATCCTAGATGGTTATCCTGCATTTAAGTTGTTATTTGTTTGAAAAAATGTATGTGTGTGATTTCATAGCTCACATCAGTCTGTTAACCCTATGCATGGTGGGAAATTTGTCATCTGCTAGAATGTTGTCTGCTGAATTTCTAAGATCATCATTTTCTTCACTTTTTTTCAAAGACCGCTATCAGAATAGCAAACAGTTTGGATCCTGATGAGACGCCATGTTCTGTGGCTTCTCATCAGGATCCAAACTGTTTGCAAAGGCCTTTCATATCCGGTTCCAGCGCTCAAAGAGTTAATGTATAAATTTGCTGTTTCAATTAACTGTACACCTTTTGGTTGTCACTTGTTCAGCAAGGCTTTTGATAAAAAAAACATTCTTTGCAACATATTTCACTTATATTGAATACCAAATTACATCATTGGTGTGGATGTTACAGGAGGAACATTGGAAGATTGAGCCTTACAACCATATAGAGGAGTTGCAGGAGGAGGATGAGGAGGAGGTACGTTGCCATGAGAACTGCACCTGTATCTTGATGACAGGGCATTACCATGGTTACCTAATTTGTTTGTTCAGATTGATAAATCTCTGCCATGAATTCTGCTGGTTGCAGCACTGTTATATGACTGAAATACCACTTTAAGATACAGCTTATCCCTTTCCCACTCAGAAGCTGAGTGAAAATGGCTTTATGCAACCAACATAAAACCAGGACCGCCTAACAGTAACACGCAGTCTGTTCAGGTTTTATGCCATTTGCTGCACATCAGTATCTTAGGGTTGGAAATGAAGCCTTAAAAATTTGAAACAAGTTAGATAGGTCTTAAATTAAAATTGATTTTCTAAGGGGCTGCACAGGAGTCCAAGATCGTTTTTGAGCAGTAAATGGTTTAATTACAGCTCAAAATCCAAACAGTTAAATCAGTGCCTGTACTGAGAAACTATCAGTGCATGTACTGAGATACTATCAGTGCCTATACTGAGATAATTTCAGTGCCTGTACTGAGATACTATTAGTGCCTGTACTGAGATACTATCAGTGCCTGTACTGAGATATTATCAGTGCCTGTACTGAGCTACTATCAGTGCCTGTACTGAGATACTATCAGTGGCTGTACTGAGATACTATTAGTGCCTGTACTGAGATACTATCAGTGGCTGTACTGTGATACTATCAGGTGCTGTACTGTGATACTATCAGTGCCTGTACTGAGATACTATCAGTGCCTGTTCTAAGATACTATCAGTGGTGGTACTGAGATATTATCAGTGCATGTACTGAGCTACTATCGGTGCCTGTACTGAGATAATATTAGTGCATGTACTGAGATACTATCAGTGGCTGTACTTTGATACTATCAGTGCATTTACTGAGATACTATCAGTGCCTGTACGGAGATACTATCAGTGCCTGTACTGAGATACTATCAGTGCCTGTACTGAGATACTATCAGTGCATGTACTGAGATACTATCAGTGCCTGTACTTAGATACTAGTATCAGTGCCTGTACTGAGATACTATAAGTGCCTGTGCTGAGATACTATTAGTGCCTGTACTGAGATACTATCAGTGGCTGAACTGAGCTACTGTCAGTGGCTGTACTGAGCTACTATCAGTGGCTGTACTGAGATACTATCAGTGCCTGTACTGAGATACTATCAGTGCCTGTACTGAGATACTTTCAGTGCCTGTACTGACATACTATCAGTGCCTGTACTGAGATACTATCAGTGCCTGTGGTGAGATACTATCAGTGCCTGTACTGAGATACTATCAGTGCCTGTACTGAGATACCACAGTACTTGCACTGAGATACTATCAGTGCCTGTACTAAGATACTATCAGTTGCTGTACTGAGATACTATCAGTGCCTGTACTGGGATACTATCAGTGCCTGTACGGAGATACTATCAGTGGTTGTACTGAGATACTATCAGTGCCTGTACTGAAATACTATCAGTGCCTGTACTGAGATACTTTCAGTGCCTGTACTGAGATACTATCAGTGCCTGTACTGAGATACCATCAGTGCCTGTACTGAGATACTATAAGTGTCTGTACTGTGATACTATCAGTGCCTATGCTAAGATACTATCAGTGCC
The DNA here is from genome assembly GCA_007657795.1 of Dreissena rostriformis. Lineage (NCBI taxonomy): Eukaryota > Metazoa > Mollusca > Bivalvia > Myida > Dreissenidae > Dreissena > Dreissena rostriformis. The sequence goes on from VMBQ01001729.1 coordinate 28,187, forward strand.
TGTACTGAGATACTATCAGTGCCTGTACTGAGATACTATCAGTGCCTGTACTGTGATACTATCAGTGCCTGTATTGAGATACTATCAGTGCCTGTACTGAGATACTATTTCTGTGTTCAGGACGAGGAGGAGGAGATAGAGGTTGCAGAGGACAGTGACGCCGAGTCCGAGTGGGCGCCCGACCCCCGCGCTGTGGACGAACCCACAGAGTACCGCTTCCACACCTGGGAGTCCACATGCCTAGGTAGATTCTACTACCAGCGATTGTTTTTCCTTTTTTATAAAGACACTTTCCCAATTAGAAAAATACTACAAATTTCCCAATTGCTGTCCAAAAAATTCCCAATTGAAAGTTTCCAAATATATATTTTTTATAAATAAAATGCAACATTTAGTAAGTTTCTCTATTTAGCTCTATGGCTTGAACCTGATTAAATATAATATTGACAACTTGACAACACTAAGTTATCAATTTTAAAGTATTTGAGGAGGAAAAAATGGAATACACCAATTTTCCAATATGAAGACTTCACGATTGCAATTTTCCCAATTTTCGGGGGTTTTCGAGCACATTTTTTTTCCAATTAGGCTGGTACCGGTACTTTTCACAATTGGGCAAAAAAAAATGCTGACTACGATATGAAATCAGTGCAGGATCGGGGAGTAGTGTTGACAGGTTAAATGAAAAATTGCTTCTGAGGCATTAAAGAAAAATAAAACATGCATATTTTTGTTAGCTTTCATATGACATTGGAAATGTTAGTAAATGTTTTCTAACACATACATTTATTTAAACAATATACATCCTTTATTACATTTTATATTTTTACCTGTCTGACCATTGACATCTTAACCTGTTATAGGATATTGTTATTTAAACCTATTAAAATTGTTTAACCACTGTCAGAACATTTTACAAACCTGATGTCTGGTTCCCTGCAGGCAAATCCTACAAGGAGAAGAATGAGGAAAAGCGTCAGAGACGTCAACCTGGTACCATCCCAGACTTGGCCTATCTGCACTGGGAAACAACCGGCCAGGCCCCTGCAGGACCCTACTCTGTGAGTAGTTTGTTGACACAAGTTTTGTGATCCCTGTGTGAATTTTTGTCTGCATCAGGGCTGGAACAATTTTGAATCGTTTTGACCTTACATAGTTTAATCAGATTTCTTTCATTGTCTTCGCAATTGTATTGACACACAGAACACAACAAAGTGGGACTTAAGAACTGTAAAATCATTTATATAAATTATTCGTCAGTATGAAATTTTGGGTTTTTCAAAAACTGATTTTTTCATTGATTTGTAAATTCGTGGATTTCTGATTTTGGAAGAATAGAAGAAAAGGAAATGGCGTTGTTCATTTTTCAAACTGTTTGTGTTTAACCCTTTGCATGCTGGGAAATTTGTCGTCTGCTAAAATGTCATCTGCTCAATTTCTAAAATTAGCATTTTCTTCGATTTTTTTTCTTAGACCACTATCAGAATAGCAAACAGTTTGGATCCTGATGAGACGCCACGTTCTGTGGCGTCTCATCTGGATCCAAACTGTTTGCAAAGGCCTTCAAAATCCGGTTCCAGCGCTAAAAGGATTAATTTGTGGATCAGTCAACCCATGAAATCAACGAAAATTATTGTCACACAAATAATCATTGATTTTACAGTATTTTAAAGCGTACATATAAAACTAGTCACTTAAGTGTTTATCTAGAAATTTCAGATACTGCATGGGGTCACTTTAACAATAAAATTAACACTTGTACATCTTTATATTCCTAAGTGATGAATTTTCACTTTAACATTGAAATCAAATAGTTATTGTCCCCTACCGGTTTCACCAGAGGGGGCTTATGGTTTGCGCTCTGTCAGTCAGTCAGTCAAGTCAGTCTGTCACACTTTTCTGGATTAAGTTCTTCATATTTGTTCATGAAACTTGAAACATGGATAGATGGCAATATGGACATCATCCACGTCATTTCATTTTGTTCCTACGTCAAAAATTCTGGTTGCTTTGGCAACAAATATCAGCGATTTTTTTCCTTCTTTATAAAGTCCCGGTAAACAGCACTTTCCCAATTACAAAAAAAAACTACAAATTTCCCAATTGCTGTCCAAAAAATTCCCAATTTAAGGTAAAAAAAAAAAAAAAAAAAAAAAAATTTTTTTTTTTTTTTTTTTTTCATNCATGCTCTAAAATATCCATTATATTCATCTTAATTTGATTTTAAAACATGAAAATTATAGATTTTTACAAACGCGAAACGAAATTGAATAATTTGGAGAGTTCTGTTGTTATCGTTATATTATGTGACATTACGAAGATTGCTAGACTTACTACAAGGATCAGTGGTTCTAGCCCTGGGTTGGCTTACTATTTTTTTTCTTTCTTCTTTCTTTAATTGTATTTTTGGTTTATACTGGAGCTATTTACTTCCGATCTTTACATTCATCAATTTAAATCATTTAATGACAAACCTAATAAACTGCCAAATTCTGTGAACAAGTCCCTTTAAAAGTGGAATTTTATTGATTATAAATTTTCATTGTTTTACCAGAACTTTTTTTTTGGCAAAAATACAAAAATAATCATTTGTAAGCATAAAATAAAAATTAAAATTGTTGGATGATGTGGAATATCGATTTTAATTTACTTGTGATCATAGCAAAAATATTATCACTTGTGAATTTAAATCGATATCCCACCAAATCCAACAAATATCCTCTATAGCCTCTTTTCCTGTATATTCGGCCACTTAAGAGTTAAATGACTTTTTTCTACTGAATGGAAAGATGTTTAACACAAGTGTGACATTTTATTAAACATGTTATATCTTCACCACAAAATAATGGCAAAATATTTAACAAAGCAGGTAGTTCCTTAGTAACAGGCCAATTCTAGGAAGGCACCCTAGCAACTCTGATTTGTTGGTATCTTTCCTATCAATCTGTTCATAATTTTTTATAGGGAAACATTAAACTTTTGAAGTAATTTTGATATCAATCATTAAATACATATTCTTATAAACTTATAAACAAAAATATACTGTTTACAAGTGAATATTATTAGAATTATTGGCATTTACACAGCATGTGTAGCGAATTATGCTAAATTTTTACCTAAATTTAATTTTTCACGTCAAAAGAAAATCTAAAATTCACATGTTTTTAACCAAAATACAACATCAATGTGAAAGAATTTTCTAAATAAGGATAAATAACTAAAATGTTATCAAAAATATGTCATAATTGCAAAAATAAGGGGGTGGCCGAATTTATAGGAATGGATGAAACTATAGGAAAGAAGGATATAATGAAATTTTGTCTGGTTCGTTCACAGCCCTGAAGACGGCTTACGATGAGAAGTCGCTATTTCCGACGTACATTCGAGAGTTTGAGCTGAAGATGAAGCAGTATCACCAGCAGGCTCTCGCTCAGGTACAGGAGTCAATATATAGCTGCTATATGAGCCTCGTTCTGGGAAAACTGGGCTTAATGCATGTGCGTAAAGTGTCATCCCAGATTAGCCTGTGCAGTCTGCACATCAGCCACGACACTTTCCACTTTTATGGAATTTTCCATTCACAGGAAGCTTGCTTCTAAACAAAAATCCAGAATAGGCGGAAAGTGTCTTCCCTGATAAGTCTGTGGGGACTGCACAGCCTAATCTGGGATGACACTAAGCACATGCATTCAGCCCAGTTTTCGCAGAAGGAGCCTCATATACAAACCGCCTGGTGAAAAGATGGGTCCTATGCCATATGCAGATCATCTGAGCAATATTGATTGTTTTAATTAAAACACTTGAATTCGAACTAGACAGATATACAAAGGATTATAAGTAATTTACGGATTTCATTAAGTGTTCACTTATGAGCTTTGTGAATAGTGGCCCTGTTCCTCTGTTCTCTCACCATGTGAATAGGGCACTGTACAACTGTTATCCCTCGATGAATATACGCCCTGTACCACTGCTCTCTCCCAATGTGAATGGAGGCCTGTACCACTGTTATCTCCCCATCTTGAAAAACAATTAATACGGGCCCTGTACCACTGTTATGATATCTCCCCATCTTGAAGATCAATTTATAAGGGCCCTGTACCACTTTTATCTTCCCCATGAATACGTGGCCTGTACCACTGTTATCTTCCCATTGAGTAGAACAATTAATACGGGCCCTGTACAACTGTTATCTTACCATCGAGTAGAACAATGAATATGGGCCCTGTACAACTGTTATCTTACCATCGAGTTCAGTAGAACAATTAATACGGGCCCTGTACAACTGTTTTCTTACAATCGAGTAGAACAATGAATACGGGCCCTGTACCACTGTTATCTTACCATCGAGTAGAACAATAAATACGGGCCCTGTACAACTGTTATCTTCCCACTGAGTAGAACAATGAATACAAGCCCTGAACCACTGTTATCTCCCGATTTTGAAGAACAATTAATATGAGCCCTGTACCACTTTTATCTTCCCATCGAGTAGAACAATTAATACAGGCCATGTACCACTGTTATCTTCCTAACGATTAGAACAATGATTATGAATACAGGCCCTGTACCACTGTTAACTCCCCATCTTGAAGAACAATAAATACGAGCCCTGTACCACAAGTATCTTCCCATCGAGTAGAACAATTAATACGGGCCCTGTACCACTGTTATCTTCCCATTGAGTAGAACAATGTATACGGGCCTTGTACCACTGTTATCTCCCCATCTTGAAAAACAATGAATACAGGCCCTGTACCACTGGTATCTTCCCATTGAGTAGAACAATGAATACGGGCCCTGTATCACTGTTATCTTCCCATCGTGAAGTATAAGAATACGGGCCCTGTACCACTTTTATGTCCACATCATGAAGTACAAGAATACGGGCCCTGTACCACTGTTATCTCCCCATCGTGAAGTACAAGAATACTGACCCTCTACCACTGTTATCTTTCCATTGTGAAGTACAAGTATACTGGCCCTGTACCACTGTTATGTCCCCATCGTGAAGTAAAAGAGTACGGGTCCTGTACCACTGTTATCTCCCCATCGTGACGTACAAAAATACGGGCGTACCACTGTTATGTCCTCATCATAAAGTACGAGAATATGGGCCCTGTACCACTGTTATCTTCCCATCGTGAAGTACAAGAATACGGGCCCTGTACCACTGTTATCTCCGCATTGTGAAGTACAAGAATACGGGCCCTGTACCACTGTTATCTTCCCATCAAGAAGTACAAGAATACGGGCCCTGTACCACTGCTATGTCCCCATCGTGAAGTACAAGAATATGGGGCCTGTACCACTGTTATCTTCCCATCGTGAAGTACAAGAATACGGGCCCTGTACCACTGTTATCTTCCCATTGTGAATACGGTCCCTGTCCCCATTAAGATGGGCCTGTACTTCTGTGATCTCCTGATCATTCAGAACCGTCCACATATGAGTCAACTTCTGAGAAAACTGGGCAAAATGCTTGTGCATAAATTGTCATCCCAGATTAGCCTGTGCAGTCCGCACAGGCTAATCGGGGATGACACTTTCCGCCGAAGCTGCTAAGAAGAGACATTTAAACGAAAAATTCCATAAAAGCGGAAATTGTCGTCCCTGATTAGCCTGTGCGGACTGCACAGGCTAATCTGGGATGACAATTTACGCACAAGCATTATGCCCAGTTATCTCAGAACACGACACATATTGTTGCAGCCTAAGCAGAGTATCAGCCTTGGCAAGATAACGAGGCCGAGCCTGATGAGTATCGGTACCAAGCTTGGCACTGAGATGAACAAGGGGACCAAGGCGCTTACCCTCAAACAGAAAGGTCTGCCTGGACTCAGGCTCAAACCCATCGGAGGGAGCGTGGCTTCTAGGAGAAGCTCTGTTACCACAGAGTCATAGATGGTGTCCTGGCATGTTTGGATAGATTGATTTGTTACTTTAAAACAAAAGCCCAAAGATAAAGATTCGTTTTTGTCATTGTAATGACTTTTTCTTGATAGGCTTTTCTGTTGACTGTCTGTGCTAAATCGTTATGATGAGAGTTATGTAAAAGTGCACCATTAAATTAGTTTTTCTCAACTTTCTTTGCTGTTGACTGAATTTGATTACTTGTAACAACGAAAATAACCAAAAAAATTGATACATATCATTTATATGAATGTTTGCTTTAATTGTTCCAATTGAAACATACACACATCACAACATACATTTGCTTTTGTCTTGACTAGTCTAATTGTAAACTTTCTTTGCTAATAATGTAACTATTGAAATTGAAACATGTATAAAGATATGTATAACAACTTCTGGACTGTTGTCTTCATGGACTGTCTCTGTGTACTGGTTGCCATGGAAGCTAAATAAACAAGTTAATCATTATTTTTACTTGTTGCTTAAAGGTCTTGATGCTGAAAAATTAGTATTGGTGTGCCAGTTGCTGTAACCTATAATGTATATGAGTTTTGCTATAGGAAAACAGGGTTTAATTCATGTGGTTAAAGTGTCGTCCCAGATTAGCCTGTGCAGTCTGCACAGGCTTTATCAGGGACGACACTCTCCACCTTTACTGGATTTTCGCTAAGGAGCGACTTCTTTCAAACAAAAAATAACATAAAAGCAGTAAGTGTGGACTGCAAAGTCTAATCTGGAACAACTCTTTACGCACATGCAATAAGCCCAGTTTTCACAGAGCGTGGCTCATTAGAGTTCAGTCTGTACGTAGATACACCTTATTAACTGATAATGATAAAATGTGGGTCACTGTCACTGATGAATAGTCAAATTAACTTTCATCTTGATGGATGGTATTGTAAGTGACCTTGTTTTGTTAGTCTTAGTACATTTTGTACCTACAAATGTTTTCAATAATGACTGCACAAGAATGTAAATGACTTTTATTGGTTTGAACAGACTGTTAAAAGCTAGCTTGAAAAAAACTTTTGGTTTAATATTAACAATGAGGTTTATTACATGTGGGTTTAATTTCTATTTAGCATTTATGTTAATATAATGTATAATCATGTTTGTTAAATCATATTTGACTTTTTAAGGATAATTTAAAACAATGAATTACTTTTGAGTGTGCAATTTTATTTATTTTAATTGTTAATTTTATTTATAGGTATAAACTGTAATGAATTGTGGAAAATGACACACTTTTGAACATGTTCTGGATAAATATATGAAAGAACAATTTCTATTAAAACGAAGTAACGGTTTATTATTTAATTTTCTTTTGCTCATCCCCTTTTGGCTATTGATGTCATCTACCATCATATTTTTTATTCATTTAACGAGGAACAAAGGTCTGATACCATAATATTTGTGCTTTTAATATAACTTTCATACATTATATGTAATTAAACGTTTTTGTCAAATGTCCTTCACTATTGTAAATCGTCTGTCGGTTATTTGTTAAATGTCTTTTTCATATATTATATATTTCTTGTAAATGTTTATACTGTGTTTATACTGTGATATTTTGCTGTACTGAATTCTTTTAACCAAACCTTTCTGAAAATTCTGCACCCTGTTAATTTTATGATATAAGGGCCTATGTTTCTAGTTACTGGATCTTTATTTTCTGGACTGAATGTAAAGGTCTGTTTCAGTAAATAATCTTGATATGGCAGTTTTTATGCCCCCTTTAAAAAAAGGGGGTATATTGTTTTTGGCCTGTCTGTCTGTCTGTCCGTCATTGTGTGTGTGTGTGTGTCTGTCTGTCTGTTTGTCTGTCTGTCTGTCTGTCTGTCTGTCTGTCTGTCTGTCTGTCTGTCTGTCTGTCTGTCTGTCTGTCTGTCTTAAAACTTTAACCTAGGGTAAAGTGTTGACATAACTTTTGCATTATTGATGACAGCATCTTGATAATTGGCATGCACGTGTATCTCATGGAGCTAAAAAAAGAGTAAAAAAAAATCAAAGCTGCGCAGTAGGGGGCATTGTGTGTTAATGACAAACACATCTCTTGTTTAAATAATTAAAACGGAGATATTTGTGCATCACCTTTTACAGCGGTGACTCCTTGTACTTTACCACTGGTCATTCCTTAACCTTTTTTCCATTGTGTTAATTGAAGAATGTTTTGTTACAAGAGATTCAGTAACCAGTTTTATATACGTTGTAAATGTGTTTCGTAAGTTTGATTTTAATTGTAATGCACAAAATCAATAAAAATCATTATTTATTTTATTTTTGGGCATTATTATGTTTGTGTTCAACACATTATATATCGCACATGGGATTAAAACCAATGCGTCATCATTTATACGTACACATGTATGTGCAAAAAAAATATGAAATGATGCCAACCGTGTCACCAGGTTACGCAGAATTTATAATATAAATACAATACATATTTTCATCTTTCAATGCAAGTCCAAAATGTGAGCCAGTTGTAAGACAAAATTGACGTTCTTGGAAAAATGGGTGAAAATTCATTTTTGGTAGGTGTGTGTATTGAATGGCTAATAGTAGTCGAAAATGAATATATAACTATCAGCAATAATGTGTTGATGGTTTTGTTAACCAAAAACGTTCAGTTTATTAACTCGCACCATAATAAAAGAATACCAATATATATGTACATGCAAGTAAATATTTATTTTTCGTAACTAAGAGAAACTGGTTTTTGCGCTAATTTACACGTGGCGCAAATAAATATCACCTAAATTGAAACGTGTAATTATTTAAATGTAAACTAATGTTACCTCGAAGCTTTTGTCCATTTTTAATATTCTTGTAACCCACACCGTAAAACGTTGTTTGTTCCTACAGATAAGTTCAGATCCGATTAAGGCCTATATACCCAATTGTTGAACATTATACCTGCACGTGCATTTAGTTGTAGCGTACATGGCATGTTGACACCACGCATGAAAAGCGACCACGTGTGCATCTTCAGATTTTTAGGATAAGTGATTTTAGCATTATTCATATTTGTCAATTGTTTTATCGCTTTGCGCATGTTCGTAAGTCAAAGGTCAAGGCGGTGTAACATTAAAATCATCTTTGCATGATATATCTAGAGAACGCGTTAACCGTCACTTACGATGGTCTGGATTGGTATGCCAGTCCCTTAACGACGGGCAGGACGACGATATTGAGGTCAGAAGATTAAGGTCAATGTCTTAAACTTGACATTCGTTTCCACACGATATCTAGAGAACACGTTGACCTTCGTGGTTACACGGTAGGAAAGGAAGACGCGTATCAACTTTGAGGTCAACAGGTCGAATGTTAAGGTCACAAGGTGTTATAAGATGTAAAATTATCTGATTCGTATCCGCGCGATATCTCCAGAAAGCTTTGACCTACGATCATCTAAATCGGTATACTGATTGAATGAGAGAAAAAAGAAAGTATTTCGATTGAGGTCCGCCAACCATAGGTCAAGGTCACAGTGGTTCGTAAAATGAAACCGTTTCCATACAGTATGTATAAAACGCTTTAGTTTAGGATCATATAGATAAGTGTGCTGGTAAGTCGAAAGCCCCATGTCGATTTTAAGAACAGTGTGCACGTGCTATATTTAAGACAAATCTCCAAACAACATCTTGACGACTTGGCTGCACGTCGGGGCGGGTGGGGATGCCCATAGGTTTAACACACATCTTTTCTTAGTTCAAAACTTGTTTCAGTGGTATCTCCGGTTGCAATTTAGTTCCCAATGAAAATTGTCGCAATAAAGGTATATTGGTTTGCTAATGTTAGAGCGTCCGGGCGTCGGTTCCAACATCACGTTTGTTTCAACACTATGACATTTTTTTTATTCAGTATGTTCCTGTTTTTTGGTTTATCGTTGCAACACTTTTCACACTCATCCGAATTATTTCCACCCTCAATGCAGTTGTTTCCACCCTCAATGCAGTTGTTTCCACCATCAATGCAGTTGTTTCCACCCTCATCCCAATTGAGGAAAAGACTTTCGTCGAGTTTTTTTTATAGATATTTTAATGCTGTTTTTGATTTGGACAAGGATTGATTTATGACTTATTATTAAATGTGGTCGATTTTCTATTTAATTTTATTTCAGGTGAAGCGCGTTTGTTAATGTTTTATCATTAAGTGCCTTGCGCACTGTTTGGTACAAAATGTTTGTTAATCCAAGCATATTCTTCCGGATTATTAAAGTGTATTGGTAATCTGACTATAATACAGTATAACAAATAATGCTTATGGTTAATTATGATTGGTAACAGCCATTGGTTGTGTGCAGTTTTATACCATTGTTTATAAATTCGGCTTAACATAACCTGAAATAAAATAAATAAAATTCGACCCTATCAACTCTCGATAACATAGTTACAACATGTAGGAACTGCATGGGCTATGTTTGTGTTGATGTTTCAATTAGTTAAAACGTATGATGATTGATTAAAGAGCATCGCCTAACGGCAAATAAGTATCGCCTATTGTCACGCATTAAAATAAATCAGCTATTGAAACTTTGTCAGCATTTTGAAAATATGTTTACTTTGACAATCCATTATTTAACAAGTAAACATGAATTTTGACATCACCAATTAAACAGTTATGTAACGTCAAACTTGTTTTGCTTAAAACAAAGTTTACATAGCAGTTTGTGTGTTGTATTTTTTTTTACTCAATTGAAGCTATTACTTAAAAAATAAATAAACAAGGCAACATTTTTTTTGTAATTTTATGGAGATATTAAAGGGCATTGTTCACATTTTTTCATATTTTTGAAAACATTGTCTTAAATGTTTTACTTACTTCTCTTTTTTATTTAGTATAAATTATGTTTATGGCTAGAAAAAAGTTAACCTTCGGCCGGATTCGATGTTGTGAATTCTAGAAGCAAAAACTAACTCGCTTCCAGACCACCCATGCAGAAATTTGATATAAAACAACGTATTCTAACGCTACGTTAGTTATACAAACATGTTTAAAATATCGACACAATGATATAAAACGCTGTATAATTTTACCAATTTCGATTGATTATAGTCGATATTTGCATCAGTTTCCTAATTAAGGGGTGTACTTTTGCTTGCTTGAATATAATGCTCTCGTACTTTTATCATTTTTGATGTTTTTAATGGTCTTTTAACCAAACTGTGAACAAGTCACTGAAATACAAGTAAATTTCATCATGTTCTTTGATCTCCATATAATTACCGTGAATAACCAAGTTAACGTAAATTGCTGTGTGAAGTCGTTAGAAGGAACTCTCGCGTTAAATTAGTAAGTACAAAAGGATATTTATACGTCTTCTTTCTGTTTTTTTCCTGGGTTGTTTGCCCTTTAAATACATTCATATTTTAGGTTATGTAAGCATGTGTTAATATGTTATTTGTAGCCATTACATATATGTTAACATTGGTCACGACTGTTCCCACCCTCATTCAAACTAGTTACACACTCATTCCAACTGTTTTCACCCTCATCCCAACAGTTTCCACCCTCATTCCAACTGTTTCCACCCTCATCTCAATTGTCCCCACCGTCATCCCAACTGTCCCCTTAGTCATCCCAACTGTTTCCACCCTCATTCAAACTGTTTCCACCCTCATCCCAACTGTTTTAACCCTCATCTCAACTGTCCCCACCGTCATCCCAACTGTTTCCACCCACATTCAAACTGTTTCCACCCTCATCCCAACGGTTTCAACCCTCAACTCAACTGTCCCCACCGTCATCCTAACTGTCCCCACCGTCATCCCAACTGTTTCAACCCTCATTCAAACTGTTTCCACTCTCAACCCAACTGTTTCAACCCTCATATCAACTGTCCCCACCGTCATCCCAACTGTTTCAACCCTCATTCAAACTGTTTCAATCCTCATCCCAACTGTTTCCACACTCATCCAAACTGTTTCCACCCTCATCCTAACTGTTTCCACCCTCATTCAAACTGTGTTTACCCTCATTTAAACTGTTTCCACCCGCATTCAATCTGTTTTCACCCTCATCACAACTGTTTCCACCCTCATCCCAACTGTTTCCACCCTCATTTAAACTGGTTTCACCCTAATTCAAACTATTTCCACCCTCATTCAAACTATTTCCACCCTCATTCAAACTGATTCCACCCTCATCCCAACTGTTTCCACCCTCATCCCAACTGTTTCCACCATCATCTCAACTGTTTCCACCCTCATCCCAACTGTTTTCACCCTCATTCAAACTGTTTTCATCCTTATCCTAACTTTTTCCACCCTTATTCAAACTGTTTCCACCCTCATTCAAACTATTTCCACCCTCATTCAAACTATTTCCACCCTCATTCAAACTGTTTTCATCCTCATCCTAACTGTTTCCACCCTCATCCTAACTGTTTCCACCATCATCCCAACTGTTTTAACCCTCATCCCAACTGTTTTCACCCTCATTCAAACGGTTTCTACCCTCATTCAAACTGTTCCCACCCTCATCTCAACTGTCCCCACCGTCATCCCAACTGTTTCCACCCTCATTCAAACTGTTTCCAACCTCATCCCAACTGTTTCCACCCTCATTCAAACTGTTTCCACCCTCATCCTAACTGTTGTCACCCTCATTCAAACTGTTTTTACCCTCATTTAAACTGTTTCCACCCGCATTCAATCTGTTTTCACCCTCATCCCAACTGTTTCTACCCTCATCCCAACTGTTTCCACCCTCATTTAAACTGGTTTCACCTTCATTCAAACTATTACCACCCTCATTCAAACTATTTCCACCCTCATTCAAACTGTTTCCACCCTCATCCCAACCTTTTTCCACCCTCATCCCAACTGTTTCCACCATCATCCCAACTGTTTCCACCCTCATCCCAACTGTTTTCACCCTCATTCAAGCTGTTTTCATCCTCATCCCAACTGTTTCCACCCTTATTCAAACTGTTTTCATCCTCATTTAAACTATTTCCACCCTCATTTAAACTATTTCCACCCTCATTCAAACTGTTTCCACCCTCATCCCAACTGTTTCCACCCTCATCCTAACTGTTTCAACCATCACCCCAACTGTTTTCATCCTCATCCCAACTGTTTTCACCTTCATTCAAACGGTTTCCACCCTCATTCAAACTGTTCCCACCATCATCCCAACTGTTTTCACCCTCATTCCAACTGTTTCCACCCTCGTCCCAACTGTTTCCACCATCATTCCAACTGTTTTCACCCTCATTCAAACTGTTTTCAACCTCATTCAAACTGTTCTCACCCTCATTCAAACTGTTTCCACCCTTATTCAAACTATTTCCACCCTCATTCAAACTATTTCCACCCTTATTCAAACTATTTCCACCCTCATCCCAACTGTTTCCGCCCTCATCCCAACTGTTTTCACAATCATTCCATCTGTTTTCACCCTCATCCCAACTGTTTTCACCCTCATTCAAACGGTTTCCACCCTCATTCAAACTGTTTCCACTCTCATTCAAACTGTGCCCATCCTGATCCCAACTGTTTCAACCCTCACCCAACTGTCCCCACTATCATCCCAACTGTTTCCACCCCCTCATTCCAACTGTTTTCACCATCATCTGAACTGTTTCCTACCTCATCTCAAATGTTTCCACCCTCATCTCAACTGTTGCAACTTTCATGCCAACTATTTCCACCCTCATATCAATTATTTCCACCTTCATCCCAACTGTTTCCACCCATTTGCCAAATTGGTTTGGACTGGTTATAAGCATTATAAATATAATATAGCTGAAAATATTTACCCTAGGGCTGTCCGGCTAGCGCATTGGTTCGTACACTCGCTTCTTACCTAGGCGACCCGGGTTCAATTCCCGTTCCCGGACAGGTGGGATTTCCACCGGGTACTCCGGCTCCCCCCCCCCCACACNCCCCCCCCCCCACAACACAAGACCACACCAAAATTGAAAGTCTGTCAGTAACAGCGAAATAGCTGTAAATTGCAGCTATAATTCAAAATTGGTCCCAACTTTCATGAGTCTAGCAAGTTACTTTGGTAGGAGTGCAGGGGCACACTCCTGGTCCACACACACTGTAGCATCTGGCTCGGAAAGAACCTCATAAACTTCAAAGTACGCATATGTATTTATGAATGGTGACGACAACCAAGCGACAATCTATTAACCTGATAAGGAGCGGGCACATTTTGGTCAATGGAAATAATCAGAAAATATAATCATACTAAATAATCATCAGATAATCTGGCCAGCAATGTACATTTTGCATATCCAGAATTCTACATATTTACAGTGTGTAACGTATACGCGTATAGCGATGATTGACCGTACACGTAATTTGTGTCGATAAAACAATTATATTCAACATTATTTCCATTTGATTGATTACCAGTTTAAAACGCAAATTTCACATTTTAATGCATCTAAATTGAAGACATTAGATATTCTTTGTTTTTTGAACTGCTAATCTCTTTTTAATGACAAGCCTTCGAGTGAACAATTAAAGAACAATTACAGGTCACGCAAACGGAAATGTGAACTTTTGGTAATAAATCTCAAACTACCATCTGTCGTCTGCAAGATCAAAGGTGTAATTCATTATAAAGATCCAAAGACACAACCTTCGCCCAAAGCAATACATCTTTTGCCGTTGATACCACAGCTGCACATTATTTCACAAAGACTGATGATGTTTTTGTAAACTGGTATGTGGGGGAGATGTCACCAAGACTTATGGTGTTTTTGTAAACTGCTATGTGGAGACGTCATCAAGACTTATGATGTTTTTGTAAACTATTGGTGGGGCACTGTTAGGTGGTGTTTACAGTTGGGTGAGGGAGAGTTCTTCAATAATTATAATGTTTAATGCAAACTGTTGGGTGGGTGTTCTGTAAGGTGGGGGCACTGTTAGGTGGTGTTTACAGTTGGGTGAGGGAGAAGTCTTCAAGAATTATAATGTTTATTGCAAACTGTTGGGTGGAGGCACTGTTAGGTGGTGTTTACAGTTGGGTGAGGGAGAAGTCTTCAAGACTTATAATGTTTATTGTAAACTGTTGGGTGGGGGTACTGTTAGGTGTTGCTAACATTTGGGTGGGGGAGAAGTCACCAATACTTATTAAGTTTTTGCAACCTGTTGGGTGGGGTACTGTTAAATGGTGCTAACAGTTGGGTCGATTAGAAATCACCAAGGCTGATTTTGTTTTGCAAACTGTTGGGCGAGGAGAGAACTGCTGTTGTGTGGTGTTAACAGTAGGTGGGGGGGGGGCAGAAATGTTGTGGGAAGAAGTAACTTAGACTGATGATGTTATGTTAAGTGTTGGGTGGGGACGAACTGTTGGGTGGAGTTAACAGTAGGGGGTGGGGGAGAAATGTTGGGTGGAAGGAGAAGTCATCAAGACTGATGATGTTTGTGTAAACTGTTTGGAGTTGTAAACTGTCGGATGGTGTAACGTTTGCTCTTGCATGAATATCTTAAAATGGGTTATATTTTACGTCACATGCGAAAATATTTGTTTCAATAACCAACCCTATGCATTTAACAATGAAACGACACTGTCTATATTTGGTATCAATTATACAGATGTCCTTATCTGCACCTTGTGTCTATATTTGTATAAAATTATACAGATGTCCTTATCTGCACCTTGTGTTTATAGTTTGTATCAATTATACAGATGTCCGTATCTGCACCTCGTGTCTATATTTTGTATCAATTATACAGATGTCCTTATCTGCACCTTGTGTCTATATTTTGTATCAATTATACAGATGTCCGTATTTGCACCTTGTGTCTATATTGTGTATCAATTATACAGATGCCCTTATCTGCACATTGTGTCTATATTTTTTATCAATCATACATATGTCCTAATCTGCATCTCGTGTCTACAGTTTGTATCAATTATACAGATGTCCTTATCTGCACCTTGTGTATATAGTTTGTATCAATTATACAAATATCCTAATCTGCACCTTGTGTATATAGTTTGTATCAATTATACAGATGTCCGTATCTGCACCTTCTGTCTATATTTTGTATCAATTATACGGATGTCCGTATCTGCACCTTCTGTCTATATTTTGTATCAATTATACAGATGTCCTTATCTGCACCTCGTGTCTATATTTTGTATCAATTATACAGATGTCCTTATCTGCACATTGTGTCTATATTTTGTATCAATTATACAGATGTCCGTATCTGCACCTTGTGTCTTTATTTTGTATTAATTATACAGATGTCCTAATTTGCACCTCGTGTCTATATTTTGTATCAATTATACAGATGTCTTATCTGCACATTGTGTCTATATTTTGTATCAATTATACAGATGTCCTTATCTGCACCTTGTGTCTATATTTTGTATCAATTATACAGATGTCCGTATCTGCAATTTGTGTCTATATTTTGTATCACTTATACAGATGTCCTTATCTGCACCTTGTGTCTATATTTTGTATCAATTATACAGATGTCGTCATCTGCACCTTGTGTCTATATTTTGTATCAATTATACAGATGTCCGTATCTGCACCTTCTGTCTATATTTTGTATCTATTATACAGATGTCCGTATCTGCACCTTGTGTCCATATTTTGTATCAATTATACAGATGTCCTCATCTGCACCTTGTTTTTATTTTTCCGAGATGGATTGTTAAGTCCTTAAATAATGCAATAATAGTTCTGTTATATGTGACGGGTTGGACATAGACAGTGAAACTGAACATTATAATGCTGTTTAAAAACTAAGAACACCTAAAGTTTGTAACTAAGAAACACAAACTTCGAAAACCAGGACACTTGTTTTAATGTTGTATTAGTTAGGGCACTGTATCGCCCAAGATTATTGTTTTATCCAAACATTTTCTATCGGATAGCAAACATGCATACGTGTTTCGGTTATATGACTTTACTACAGTATAATAATAATGCTGATGGTTAATAATGATTGGTAACAGCCATTTGTTGTGTGCCGTTTTATTCCAGTGTTGATAAATTAAGTTAAACATAAGCTGAAATAAAATAAAAGAACAATTGACCCAATCAAATCTTGATTACATAGTTGCAACATGTAGGAACTGCATGGCATATGATTGTGTCGATTTTTCAATTAATTATAACGTATGATGATTGATTGATGAGCACTGCCAGACGGCAAATAAGATTCGCCTTGTGTAACGCATTAACTTAAATTAGATATTAAAACTTTGTCAGCATGTTTTAAGCAAGCCAAGATTGAAGTTACAGAAATGTTAAACCGGTGATGAAGTCGCAATTATTGTTTACTTGTTAACCCATTTATGCCTAGTGGACTCTCCCATCCTTCTAAATTGGATCAATTTATTTCCAAAATTAGGGATGTCTAGTATATTTATTTCTGTATTTAGAATATTTCTTACAGAAATTCCTTTACGCAAATAGCGCAGACCCTGATGAGACGCCGCATCATGCGGCGTCTCATCTGGGTCTACGCTGTTTGCCAATGCCTTTTTTCTAGACGCTAGGCATAAATGGGTTAATTGATTGCTTGAGAATCGATATGTACGATATAGGTTGTCAAACACTGTAGAGAAACTAACTAAATAAAACAAAATCCTTATTTGATAATACGGCCGCTTATTTTTTTCTGAATTCTGAAAACATGTCATGATATATCAAATATTATGAATGAAAACTACCGTAGCTGATATGAGAAACAAATACTAATTCATTAATAAACTGGTTGTCATTGTCTCTTTGTTTGATTGAATTTTAGCCCAATACTTGGCAAAATAAATTGTTAATGAAATAATTTAATATTACATGCTTGTTTCTTCCACAATTTTTTATAAAAATCTGTTTTCGCTAAAGAGCTCAAGAAAATGTACGACTTAGAAACAAAATCGAGTTAATTGCTGTTCTTTTTGACAAAATATTGTGACTGTTTTTTGTTGTTGTTGTGTTTTACTCAATGGGTGCTATGAAGCTATTAGATTTAAAAAAATAAATAGCAAGACACCATTTTTGGGGAATTTTCTGGAGATATTAAAGGGAATTGTTCACAGATGTTCATATTACAAAAATGTCATTACATGTTTAACTAACTTGTATTATCGGCAAGAAAAAAAAGTAAAATAAAACACCTTTGCCGGGATTCGATGTTGGGAATTCTAGGAGCAAAAGCTAACTCGCTTCTTATAAACCACCCATGCAGACTTATAATATAAAACAGCGTTTTTAAACGCTACGTAAGTTATGCACATATTTACCAAATTCTCGATGAAAACATGATAGAACGCTGATTAATTGTACCAATTTTGATAGATTATAATCTATATATGTATCATTTTCCAATATCAGGGGTGTAATTGTTTCAATATAACGCAGTAATCTTTCATCAAGTATACTATTTTCAAAAGTCATTTGGTCACATTGTGAAATAGTCCCTGAAATACAAGTACATTTATCATGTTCTTTGATTTCCATACCAAGACAATTTAAAAGCCACCTAACTGACCGTGAATGACCAACGTAAATTGATAGAAGGGACTCTCGCGTTCAATTTAAAAGTACAGAAGGATATTTATACCTCTTTTTCTATCAGTGTGTCCTGGTTTTTTTCCCCAGTGATTACAAGTATCTTTTTAACGTTTAAGTAAGCATGTGCTATTATATTATAGGTAGCAATTAAATATATGATAACATTGATCACGAGTGTTCCCACCCTCGTCTCAACTGTTTCCACCCTCATTCCAACTGTTTGTTTGCACACTCATTCCATCTATGTCCACACTCATTCCATCTATTTCCACACTCATTCCATCTATGTCCACACTCATTCCGTCTATGTCCACACTCATTCCATCTATGTCCACACTCATTCCAGCTATGTCTACACTCATTCCATTAATGTCCAAACTCATTCCATCTATGTCCACACTAATTCCATCTCTGTCGACAGTCATTCCATCTATGTCCACACTAATTCCATCTCTGTCCACAGTCATTCCATCTATGTCCACACTCATTCCATCTATGTCCACACTCATACCATCTATGTCCACACTCATTCCATCTATGTCCACACTCATTTTATCTATGTCCACACTCATTCCATCTATGTCCACACTCATTCCATCTATGTCCACACTCATAACAATTATTTCCACCTTCATCCCAACTGTTTACACATATTCGCACAATTGGGTGGGACTGGTTATAAGCAGTATTAAATATAATTTAGCCGAACATATGTATCCCGTAACATTTATGAATTTTGACGACAACAAATCGACAATCTGTTAAACTGATAAGGAGCGGGCATATTAATTTTCCTCAATGGAAATAATCAGAAAATATAATAATAATAAGTAGTAATCAGAAAATCAGACCAGCAATATACATTTTGCATATACATAATACCTTACATTAACAGCGTGTAACTTATACGAATACTGCGATCATTGACCGTACACGTACTTTGTGACTATAGACAATTATATTCAATATTATTTCCATTAGATTGATTACCATTTAAAAAACGCAAATTTCACGTAACTAACCCATTTTAATGCATTTAAGTTAAAGACAATAGATATTCTTTGTTGTAATGAATTGCTAATCTCTTTTTAATGACGAACCTTCGACATAAACGTCACGCATACAACAGTGTGAACCTTGGTAATAAATCTCAAACTACCATCTGTCGTCTGCAAGATCAAAGATGTAAATAATAATAAAGATCAAAAGAAACGGCCCACGCCCGCAGCCAGCAATACATCTTTTGCCATTGATACCTGAGTTGCACCTTCATTCACAAAGACTGATGTGTGNGGGGAGTCACCAAGACTTATGATGTTTTTGTAAACTGTTATGTGGTGGGAAGTCACCAAGACTTATGGTGCTTTGTAATCTGTTGGGTGGGAAAGAATGTTCACCAAGTCTTATTAGGTTTTTGTAAACTGTTGGATGGGGTACTGTTAGGTGTTATTAACAGTTGGGTGGGGAGAAGTCACCATGGCTGATGATGTTTTGGTAACTTTTGGATCGGGAGGGAACTGTTTGGCGGTGTTGACATTTGGGTGGGGGAGAAAAGTTGGCTAGGGGAACTGTTTGGTCAGGGAGAAGTCACCAAGACTGATGATATTTTGTGAAATATTTGGTGTTTAAAACTGTTGGGTGGTGTAACGTTTACTCAGGCATACAAATCTTAAAGTCGGTTGTATTTATCGCCACTTGTAAACATATTTGTTTCAATAACCAACCGTATGCATTTAATAAGGAAACGACCTTGTCTATTATTTTGCATCAATTATACAAATGTCCTTATATGCAACTTGCTTTATTTTTCAGAAATGGATGGTTTAGTCCATAAATAATACAATTATAGTCCAGTTATCTGTGCCACGTTGGAAATAAACAGCGACAATTAATATACTAATGCAGTTTTAAAATTTATGAACACCTTTGAAACTAAGGGACACAACCTTCGAAAACCAGGACACTCACTAATTTGCACGTATACTTTATGTTTCCTTAAATACCCGTCACTTATGCTTCAAATACAGACGAACAACTCTACATCTTCTAATAACAGGTTAATAATACACACACAACTCAACCGACAAACACTTAAATCAAAACTAATCGACAAACATTAACATATACGATTGTAAGTGTCTTTTACTAAATATATGATAATAATAACGCTATTACATGCATACAATAATTGAACTATGTTAAAATGCCCAGACAATAATTTTTGAAACAGCTGTCGTGAATGACACGTTTACCAATGCATTCTGTTAACTTTAAGTTTATCGTCTCAAAGGGAAGCCCATTCCTCCTGGGCCACTTCCAAACATTGATGGCGGCATGCCGAGCGGGCCATCGAACGGTCCAGGTCCACCCATATGCGGCATCCCAGGTCCCATGCCAGGTCCCATCCCAGGTCCCATCCCTGGTCCCATGCCTGGTCCCATGCCTGGTCCCATGCCTGGTCCCATCCTGGGTCCCATCCCAGGTCCCATCGAGGGATGTAAACCCATCGGGTGCATTCCCGGAGGCATTCCAAAACTAGGCATCATACTCGGGGGCATTGGCATGAACCCTCCAGACGGTCCTGGTACAAAACTGCCTCCACCGAATAGTGGCATTCCAGGAAGTGATCCAGGTCGGGTATCGAACTCGCCTCTACCACTTTCACCTCGTCTGATGTCTCCACTGAATGAGCCACCTCTACCGTCGCTACCCATTCGCATATCCCGCGTGGCGTCAAATCGACCACCACCGGAAGTACTCAAAGATGCTCCGCCACCGCCACCACTGCGTCTGGCACCGCCGTCCATTGACCTTGTATCTATCATTCCGCCTCTAACTGACTCAGTTCTAATTTGTTCCGAATCCCTTCCACCAACGTCACTACGCCTGAAACTAGTTGTGTCCACTCCTGAATCTCCACTTCGCCTCGTGTCCACTCCTGACTCCCCGCTACGCCTGAAACCAGTTTTGTCTACTCCAGAATCCCCACTTCGCCTGAAACCAGTCGTGTCTACTCCTGACTCCCCACTACGCCTGAAACTAGTTGTGTCCATTCCTGAATCACCATTACGCCTGAAACTAGTTGTGTCACCTCCTGAATCCCCATTACGCCTGAAACTACTTGTTCCCACTCCTGAATCCCCACTACGCCTGAAACTAGTTGTGTCCACTCCTGGCTCCCCACTACGCCTGAAACCAGTTGTCTCTCCTCCTGACTCTCCACTACGCCTGAAACCAGTCATGTCCACTCTAGAATCCCCAATACGCCTGAAACCAGTTGTTTCCACGCGACCACCATCTCGAGCTCCGAAATCAACAAAAGCATCGCCGCCAGTTCCGAACATACTTTCGGATCCCGATTCCCGCAACCGAAAGCCAACGTCGCTTCCGACTGGTACCCGTTCTTGGCGACCTGTTCGCGGATCT
Source organism: Dreissena rostriformis (assembly GCA_007657795.1). NCBI lineage: Eukaryota > Metazoa > Mollusca > Bivalvia > Myida > Dreissenidae > Dreissena > Dreissena rostriformis. Next base: position 50,019 of record VMBQ01001729.1, read on the forward strand.
GTTACTATTCTATATCGATCACCGGGAATAAGTCCTTCAGGCAAGGGCGTGTCACCTCCAGATCCTCCCCTAAAAAAGAGTTTAGTTGTTAGTTTACATCATTGTTTATACATTAATAATTACTAGTAGATTTACATACGCGTAATCTTGTTCAGTCTTCTGAATTTATAGTTGATATAGTTAAGTATGCTTTATAATAGTGTTTTTTGTGTGTAAATATAAAACGAATGCATTGATTTATACTTCATTAAACATACACTGTGAACGAATCCTCTGGCAACCTCCTCCCCCGAGTTCTCTCGACCTCTATTCGAGGCCCAAATCCGGTAGTCATGGTCCCTTCAGCTGTCATCTGTACGCCAGCCTCGACGGTGTGCCCATTTGGTACCCTACCAATATCGAACGAGTTTATTTGTTTCTCGATATTAACTACACCTTGGTCTGATTGTCTTGAGTCACTGCGTGTTCTCGTTTGTGAGTCCGCGTTGGTTGCAATCACCTGATTGAACAGTCGTCTAGAACCTTCCACCCGCCGCTCAGGCAAATTGCGGAGATCTATTGTAAACGCTGTCGACGGGCCCTTTGATGTCGAGGCGTCACCAATACTGCCCATGGTTCCTCCTTCCCGTTCAATCGTTAAACGCGGCCTAGCTTCGCTAGAAAAGTCCACAGTAGATCCTGCCAAAGTATGTGCTCCGGCAGCTGCTCTAGATGAATCTGGTTCATACACCACCGAATCTGATCTTGATGAGGAACCTACTGCCGTCGTTGCTGCTACTGCAACAGTAAGTGAAACAGGTTTAGTGTCCGTAATTGTTTTAACGTCAGTGTCACTGGTTATTCTTATGCCAGAATTTGAAGAAGCAATAGCTTGATCTGCTTTTGCGACGTATGCAACATTTTCCGCTGCAATATCTGGTTTGACCGATTTATCATTCACTATTTGTTGAATGTGGATTGCTTTATCCACGTTTTCCTTAGAATGGACCGTGAACACGTTGTTTTTAGTAATGTCAGGCGTGTTGATAATGCCAATGTTAGCATTCATATCACGTTGTGTTGATCCACCTACAGTTAAAACTGACTCTGAAGAAGAACCGATTGCTTTGGAATCTTTCACGGTTGCAATATCTTGATGACTTTGGCCAATTCCTTTCACTGATATAATATCTCCTGCATTCGATATTAGTTGATCATTGACTGCGAGTGTAGATACTCCAGCCCCCTTGTCAGCCTCGTTGATATTTATAGTTGCCTCAACAGCTTGCTTTGTGTGTTCTTTTACGGTATCTTCAGCTTTCGTATCTTGTATGACAATTTCTGATGTTATAATCGTTTCCTTTGGTTTAGGTTTCTCCAACAAGTATACTTTTTGCGCTTGTCCGTTATTCATAGCGGTTGTTTCAAGAATATTGAACTCTTTGTTAGTTTGATCAGTAAGTTTGGTATGAGGGACCTCTTTCACAGTAGTTTTGATGGAAATATCTTTATTCTTCGATATGTCAGTGTTAAGGGTGTTTGCTTCTGATACTTGTGCATGTTTTGCCCCAGAATTCGCAACAGAAAATGAACTTATTGTTTCTGCTGGATTTAAACCAACAGCACCAGTGACTGCTTTCGTCTTTTCTCCGCCTAAGTCTACAGTAGGTGTTTTTGATAGATTTTCAGCTATTCTTGCAGCTACCATAGCACTTATTTCAGCGGCACTAATTTCTGGTGTCTTTTCTCTCAATTCTGCTGCCTTTTCACCAGATATTATACCTATTTTGATGGTCTTCTTTTCCTTTTTCATATTTGTTCCGCTAGTCGCGTCCTCAACATTGTCTTTTTGTCCTGTTATGATAATGCCAGTCCCTGTTTGGCCAATACCAGACATTGCAGAAGAGCGTGCATTAATGTCATTATTAATCACAGTATCAATAATATTTAATTTAGCGTCATTTATATCTGTAGATTTAGTAATAGATATGTCCTGATTGAATCCCGAACCAGCTACAAGCCCGACTGTCTTACCACCACCAACAATACCGGATGATGATCCACTTTGTACTACATCAACTGTCCGTGTACTTCCCGTGTTGATCATCACACCACCGGCTTGGCCCATCGTGCTTTCCCTCTTGTTACCATCCACTATCATTGCAACTCTTTGCACAACGGGATCGACAATAAGTCCGACGGTTCTACCGTCAACTTGTTTAGGCATACTGCTAATAACTGCATTTCCAATTGGAACACTTAGTCCTACGGTATTAACAACCATGCTAACCGTTTTCTCCCCAACATTTTGTTTAATATTTGATCCACGTATTGTGGGTGTACTTTGCTGATTCCCAGAACTCATCGCAAACCCGGAGGTCTTTGTTTGACTTGTTCCGTCAACCACCATTCCAGAGGTCTTCGTTTGGCTTGTTCCGTCAACCACCATTCCAGAGGTCTTTGTTTGACTTGTTCCGTCAACCACCATTCCAGAGGTCTTTGTTTGACTTGTTCCGTCAACCACCATTCCTACTCGTCTTTGACCACTGGTTCCTATTACGAGTCCAACTGTCGGTGTTTGACCATTTGCTCCATCTATTGTTAGACTTGCACGTTTTGAATCTCCAATTGTAGTACCTGCAGATCCGATTGAAAGATCAATCAATGAACCTGTCTGAGAGCCACCAATAATACCATTTATCGATTTTTGAAAACCTGTATCACTCATTTTCTGTGACAAATGTGCTGCATCAGTTCCAGCTTTACCTGTCTGGCCACTCATACTACCGAAAGATTGTGTCTGTGTCAACACCATGCCGATGGTCGGCTGCTGCATGTTTGTGCTCACTTTCCCCTGGGAGTTTCCTACTTGTTGACCCGCGACAGTCAGACTGGCAGTGCCTGCTCCAATCCAGGAGGAGCCGTTTACGTTGCCGCCGACGTCTTGCCTAACGCCTGTATCCGCGGTAGAGGACGCGTCGAACAAAATGGCTCGCACACCTGGCCTCAGATGATCCACCGTCTGCGGACCGACCGCAACCGTGTTGGCCACTGCATCCTGCACATCCTTGACGATGCTAAAATAGGTAACCAATCCAAATGATATATTCTAGTCTTCCTGGTTTACAAATGATAATCATTGTTCAATTTATACACATAGTCTTTATGTTATACGGAATACATTTATGTTTATTAAACTTGGAAGATTCAATTTCATTTTTCCTTTCTTGAAAGGGTTAAAACTTTGCGACGGTTATGTATCATCATCATCATCGTCATCGTCGTCGTCTTCGTCATCATCTTCACCATCATTTTTATCATTATTATCATTATTATCATTATTATCATAATTATCATTATTATCATTTTATCAGTATTATCATTATTATCATTATTATCATTATTATCATTATTATCCTCGTTAACAAAAACGTTCTTGTCATATTCACCATCATCGACCACTTTATAATTAACACGTTATGAGCAACAAATAAAGGTACTGTCTATGTGTAAAATAATAAAAATGACCTACCTGACTTCCTGTGGTGAAAAGAAGGGGTTGGCCCGAACACTAGAAGGGATCTCGCCGCCTATTCGGATGTCAGCACAGTTGTAGAACTCTTCCTGGGGGCCAAGACCAAGACCCTCCTTTTTACTTTCTGGATCCTCGCCCCAACTGTTTGCTGCAAAGTTGTGTGGAGGTAATATATTTGAGCCTTGCTCTGTGAAAACGGGGTTTAATGCATGTGCATAAAGTGTCGTCCCAGATTAGCCTGTGCAGACCGCACTCCGCACAGGCTTATCAGGAATGACACTTTCCGCCTCAACTGGTTTTTGCTAAGAAGAGACTTTATTTAAACCAAAAATATCATAAAAGCGGAAAGTGTCGTCCCTGATCTGGGACGACACTTTACGCACGTGCATAAATCCCCCTTTTGTCAGAGCGTGGCTCATTTTATTTATCAAAAAACGAGCGATACAAATCTTGTATATGTGGTTTCTCTAATTCTCACTGGACGAAACAAATGTGCCATCACAGTAAATGGCTGGACGCACAGGACAAGGGACTGAATCTCACAAGAGAAGCAAATGGACACATAAAAGACAAGGGACATAAGCACTAGTACATGAGACATAAAACATTTAGTATCACTGAGTGACCTATCCTGGAGTGTTTTTAATACTAATATTGACGGTTTTCTTTTATAACTTGCACACCAAAATACAATTGTATTTCATGAAACTATTTGGTCGTGCAACTACAATTTTCTCTACTTGCAATATGGTAGTTTTTACTTCTTTAAGTTCGGATCAATTATAAGGATACAACAAATAATGTGCGTGTGAAAGTTCGTTGTTATAGAGCCAGCTCTTTAAAAGCGGCATTCAATCGTCAGCGACCATACCTGTGCGATAACGCCACTGGATAACGCATCGTTCGCACGTCATATCAGGTGGAAGCGCCACGGTCAACCGGAAGTCGCCTGCAGCTTCCGGGTAAAACCTCATGGGCGTTCCGGCCAGGTAGCCCTCCTTGATGGGCAGCAGGTGCTCGTCGAGGCACTGTTGCGTCAAGGTGCCGTTGTTTACCGGACATAACCGGAATTCGAAAAATCCCTTCTCGAATGCTAGAAGCTCTACCTTTACGTTGAGTTCTAAACATAGATTAAAGCGTTAACAAGTGGTGAAGTTGTTATATCGAATTCATTTGTGAGATTTCGCTGACTTTCAGATAACGAAATCGGATGTATATATTTAAAACAGCTTATCAAATGTCATGTTGCTTACAGGAAATATAATTCAGTTGTGTTTGCACATGTCAATTTTAGAAATTAAAATTAAAACCGTATCCATAAAAACTGTAATTCAAATATACATTTCTTATAAATCTATAGCCGGTATCTGCATAAACCGAAGGACAATTTTGTTCATATAATGTAATTAACTAATAACATAGTTCATTATAGGAATACTCAAAGAAATGCTCTTACACTTTAATTGATTATTGCATAGAGAGCTTATGAAATGTGGTAAATGTAAAATCATATCAGTCACGCTTTGGGAAAACCGGGCTTAATGTATGTGCGTACAGGTGCGACCGAGATTAGCCTGGGCACTCCGCATAGACTTGTTTTGCCTATATTGGGTTAGTGTTCAGAAGGGACTTCCTGTACACGTCTCTGATCTCCTATATGGAGTGGACAGGCGAATCTATGACGACTTTTTACTCTCATGCATTAAGCCCGGTATTCTCAGAAACCGGCTAATGTTATTATATTATATATGTATAATAACCTTTTGTTCCCGCAGGATAGTATCTGCCGATCATGCCCGTGCCGTACTGGCCCCCTTTCTCGTGCTCCCTAGGGGCGCTGTAAGGGTCCCCGCACACGCCACACAAGGGTGGTCCATCCAGGGGTTGCTAAAATGAGAGTGGGAGATGGCATTAGTTGAAGTAGGTGGTGTTGTTGGTGTTAGTGATGATGGTTTTTGAGAGAGCGCTTAAGTAAACATCACATGAGGGCGGGAGTTCTGACCTGAGGTAGCTGAGTGGGAGTCGGAGATAGTATTAGTTGTAGTAGGGAGTGTTGGTGGTGGTAATTGAGATGTTAATGGTAATGGTTAGGAAAAGAGCGCTATAGTAATCTCCGCACGAGGGGGTCCGTCCTGGGATTGCTGACATTGGTTGTAGTGAGTGGCGTTGGTGTTGGTGATGGAAGTGTAAATGGTGGTGTTTGGGTAAACAGCGCTATAGTTAAAACCGTACGAGGGAGTCATCGGGTTGCTAAAATGGGAGCAGGATGTAAAATAAGTTGTAGTGGGTGGTGTTAATTGTGTTTTCCTTAATGGAAGTGGTTGTGGACAGAGCTCTGTAGTGGCCCCCATTCCACATGAGGGGCGGTGTTCGGGTTGCTGAAATTTAGGGGGACGCAGCTTTAGTTATAGGGATGGTGACGGCGTTGATTGGCTGTGTTGAGGGAGCTATAAGAGTAACCTCGCACGGTGCATGCCGGAAGTCCGTCCTCGGTGGTGGTGCTGGTGTATCAACTGCTTCTGGTGTCCACATTAAATGTGTGAATGGTGGTATCAGTGTTGGTGACGATGTTGGATGTTGGTAATGTTGAATTACTGGGAGTGGTGGTGCTAGTTCTCTACACCGGTGTGAACAGAATAATTATTTGTTAGCAACAGTTGTAAGAAAGTTTTTGTCAAAAGTGCATTTTTTTATTAAATGATGGCTTTATTTTCATGTGTGTAATACCTGCTGGCATCATTGGCATGGCAATATGATGCTTTGCTGATTGTACGCACACCAGTTCGAATCGTATTGAGTGTGTGGTGTTCACTGACCTTCTGGTGAACATTGCCACTTAACTGTCACCCACACAGAGCCGGACAATGGTTAAATAAAAAATGTGTGATAAATTGCGCATGGTGCAATAAAGGGCCTTCAAACGTTATTCTAATCCACCATTTTATTTTATTTTTTCGTTAAAAAAAATTAATCTTTTGGCAACAAACATTTATAGTTGTACGCGAAATGTACCGCATTGTAATTGATACCTCTAATGCGCTCAATTGAATGCCTAAAATATGTATTGCCTTCTCGATAAGTTTCATTGTTTAATACCAAAAAAAACGTGATAAATTTACTTGATGAATTGTTGAAACCCATCCCATTTGATTCGTAATTACCGTTATTAACATACATTAAACCTGAATTATTGACGCAAATCCGCTAACCTTGTGGTCTAATTTGCAATTGCGATGAGACACTTACTAACGTAGAGAAGTAAATAAAACAAGGCCAATACAATGTGTATCAAAACTCAACGAAAGCATAATGTTTTCTTTAAAATCTCTTAATTAACCCATTTATGCCTAGCGTCTAGAAAAAAGGCCTTGGCAAACAGCGTAGACCCAGATGAGACGCCGCATGATGCGGCGTCTCATCAGGGTCTGCGCTGTTTGCTTAAAGAAATTCCTGTTAGAAATATTCTAAATATATAAATATATATACTAGACATCCCTAATTTTGGAAATAAATTGGTCCAATTTAGAAGGATGGGAGAGTCCAGTAGGCACAAATGGGTTAATTATACATGCACTGTTGCATTATATCCATTTGCTTTTACGAGGATTTTGCGGTTTGGAATTACAGTTTTTTTTTAAGAAAACTTATCACGTGGCCATTTGTTTGTAAAGAATTTTTAATATTGTGTTCGTGACCTTTCTTTCTCTGTCCGTAATATATTTAAGTTATTTTTAATTACATTTTTTTTTCACCGAAAAGTGTTTCTCTACGTCACGTTTATTATTGATGCATTTAATACTGTTGTCGAAGAGACCTGTTCACAGGTTGACAAATAAAACTTTTTATTTTTCGTAATAGGTTTCATTTGTTATATAATAGACTTACAATCGAAACATTACGATTCACTAAAAATATATGCTAGAAATATATTTTTGTTTATGAATAATCAATTATCGAAATGTAGTATTATTATTATACAGTATAAAGCTTTTATAAACCTTTACAATGACGACGAGTTTTAGCTGAATTATGGCCCTTTGTATTGTTGTCCACCGTAGATAGTATACTGGAATTGTATGTGTCCAATATATGTCAAAGGGACATCAGTGTCTATGACACATTTCTAATTAACTTCTTGAAACACACTGGACGCTCGCATTCCAATCAAAGTGGCACTTAGTGTGCAAATCACAATACGCAGACAACATGATCTTGATGATGCGCGGGAAGCATTATTTAAAGGTCAATCGAATCTGCAAAATGTTAACTGTCCTTGCTGCCTGGTTTATTTGTTCGGTGTGTATGCGAGGCATCATGCAGTTTATGAAAAAGTGAAAAAGGTAAACAATACAGGTAGACAGTACTACGTCTATAAACTCCGTTGTTAATTATATGCACAACGTCAAACGCTGATTACCGTAATAACTAATCAATAAACTATGAACCATTAAAGCCTGTTAGCCGTGCGCTGACCATAGGTTGGCATGCAAGTTTGTGATCAACCTTATCACCGCCTGTCACTATTATTGTCAACTGTTAGTTTTATTTGCAGTCACATGAACTAGGCGGATAACACTAATTATGATGGATCTATAAAAAATTATTTCATAAACCACATTTTAACGACACTTCGTTTGTTGATTTTTGTGACGAAACATGTATTTCATTTGCATGTTACAATACCGGAAGACAAAATGTAAATGTTGTCCACATGAGCAATAATAAGTTTTATGTAAAGAAAAGTGATTTTATTTAGAATGGGTTTCATGTGACATGTTCATTAACGTTACAATTTTGCTGTTCACATCAAGTTTATGGCAATTTTAAGATTCGTAGCGGAACAAAAATCATTGGGTTTTTACCTTACGACTTATAATAATAATAAGTTTATACCAAAATCGCTTGTCATCCTCCTCCTGATCATTGTCACTACACATTCCTTATCATCGCCATCAACATCATCATCATCATCATTAAAATCAAAACACAACAATAACAACAACATTATAAACAACAAAAACATCATCATCATCAAAATGATCAACATTAAAACCATATTAAACAACATCGTCGTCTTTATAATCGTAAGCATGATATAAATATATGAGCCTCGCGCTGTGAAAAGGGGGTTTAATTCATGTGCGTAAATGTTCGTCCCAAATAAGCCTGTGCAGTCCGCAACGGCTTATCAGGGACGACACTTTCCGCCTTAACTTGATTTTTGCTCAAAAGAGACTTCCTTTAAACGAATAATCTCATAAAAGCGGAAAATGTCGTCCCTTATAAGCCTGTGCGGACAGCACAGGCTAATCTGGGACGACACTTAACGCACATGCATTAAACCCCATTTTCACAGAGCGACCTCATATATAATTACACGAAACCATCAACGCCATAATCATTCTATTACATCCTATTACAATCAATGGCTCAGTTATACACGAAATAAGTAACCCAGACAGAAAGCATATCTACCTTTTCGCCACCACAATTTAGCTGCATGTAGTTGTAATTCTTACTCGTCGGAAATCCGTACTTCCACATGACGGCACGGTTTGGCGGATCATACAATGAGCCCGAGCATAGCACGTAGCCGAGGTAGCACGTGCAAAGCACCAGCAGCGTCCTCAATAGATCCATGTTTGTCAGCTCGAACTTCCCTAAATTCTATCCATATAATTGGATTGTTGGGATTTTGTTACAGCAATGTCAATTAAAACGCAAAACGAAAAATTATGCGATGCGATTAATCAATGTTCTTATGTATTTGTGTCTTATTTGAATGGTTTGTTACGCTACGTTAACAGCTGACGTACGGGCTGAGACCTATCGTTGTTTAATCTGCAAAAAGGCAAACACGTTCAATTTCAAGTAACGATCATTCAACATTTCGTTTTTTTAAATTAGGTTTAGTGTTTATTTTATACATTTACCTATGCGTACTCATTGTGATATAAATTACTAACGATATACTAAGCTACGTTTTAAAGGGACTGTAAACCACGAATGACGAAAAAAGAAAAGTTCTAAAATACCGCCGCTGTTTACAATTATTAGTTTATATTGATTAAAATATCACGACTGGTAANAATAATAATAATAATAATAATAATAATAATGCTATTATTATTATATAATGAGTATTATTATTATCATTATTATTATTGAAATTTATTATGCCAATAAAATAACTTCTTTTGAAATTAATAAATTATTCCAATAAAATAATGTCTTTTGCAATAAATTAATTATTCCAATAAAAAAACACTTAAGTATTGATAAGTTTTAAGCAGTGTAGGAACTTAATTCCACGGTTGACACCTTAAAACTCATTTTTCACAAACAATTTCAATCTTATATGAACACAATTACATTTCACAGGCGTCTCTCTAAATGACTCAAACGATTAATGAACGCTTGATCGGCTATTATACACATATCAATCTTCTTAAGCGTTGTTTACGTTACGTTTATGAGTTATCGACGCTAAATGATAACGGCGTAATTAACGTCTTTTTTGTGCCTGTCGATATGTTTTTCTCGATTGAGATGGCGACGAAGTGATTGAATTTTGGTTTGATGTTTATGTCGTGCGCGTCAATTGACCTCGAGTTTGTATTGAGATTATAAATAAATGTCCATCGGTCAATTTTCAAGGGATAGGCATTATACAGATGGAATTGTCGATACAGGTATATCAGACGATTTTAAAATGCAGACAATTGGATGATACAGTTCGTCCTATTTTCAGTACATGGTTATGCAATAAGTATTAGTTTTTGTCTCGAAGAAACTAAACAAACAAATTATCGTATTCTTTAAACTGTGCAAAAAGTGTATCATTACTCGGTACTTGCCCACCTTGATGTATCGAACTTTTTCGTTTAAAATTGCTGATATTAACGAATTCCACTGTTTATGACTTGAAAAGCTTCATTTTCAAGAGGGTCATGTATACACGCAATTCTTGGCTACAATTGTACCATTCAAACACATACATTCATATCGTATACTGAGCTACACGGACTTCTTTTTCTACATAGAAAACAAATCGAACTTTAAATTAGGAATACAATTAAGATCTTATGAAAACTGATACATAATTCACCCATTAACTGGGACGTATACTTCGACACTGCAAAAAGTCAAACACACTACATAGATCTTATCACTAGTAATACTATGTTACTTGTATTATAATAAGGAATAATTATTTGTCCAAGCAGCTTCTTAGACCTATCACTTGACATCATGGGTCGTCTTTCTTCTAACAATAATACACTCGTATAAACCGTGCAGGAAACATGCTTATTATATCCCCGGGTAGGTAGTGTGATATCCTTGGACGTCCGTCCGTCTGTCTGTCTGTCCGTCGGTCTTACCATAGACAATACAATGTCCGGAGGAGGTCTCCTACACTTTTTCAAAAGGCAACATTCAAACGTGTAGGAATTATTCGTCATGAGTATGTGCATGTGCGATTTCAAAGCTATGCCCCCCCCCCCCCCCCCCCCCCCNTCCTGAAAATTATAAGAGGAGTCTACTTAGAACTTAATATATATGTAGAGCTCAATTAGGCAAATTCTAATTATGTAATCAGGCCCGTAGCCAGGTTTTTGAAAAAGGGGTGCGAATTTTCCCATCAAGATAGTTATTTAGCAACGAAGTGGGGTAAGGGGTTGGGGCGTGAGGGGATGTCCCCCTCCGCCAATGCGGGGGGGGGGGTCCCCCTACACAATTTTGAAAGTGAAACGTAAAATCTTGCATTCTGGTGACTTTTTAGCTGTATTTAGAGACGAAGTTATAGAGCATTTTTGTATGAAATTTCACTTTCATTGACCATACTCAGTGACTGATCGACATGAATAGGATATAGCATACATGTTTTCCCCACTACCGTTTTTCAATAACCGTCTTTTTCGATTAGTCACGGAAATACATTATTTTATACGGTATTTTAACCCGACACTTGTATGCGCACACACTTTCTTTACATATGCAACAACAAATTTAAAGAATGTAAAATCAACATAAGAGCGGTATAAAATATCATTATTTCTTGGAATCTTGATAAAATTGGTGTATTTTACCATTACAAAATTATAACATTTACAAATCAAGCAAATTAAAAGGAAATATTTGATTTTGTTTTCAAAACAATTGTTTGTCTGCTACTATGGATAGTACCAGAGGCCTAGCATTGCTCTAAACGTGATAATAGTGTATTGTACAACAAACAAGGATTAACAAAACTGGGTCTTCTCTAATCTGCATCAATACTAAACAGAAATCAAAATGGTATTTCAGAAACATATTACAGTTAAGGCTTCTTAAAGACCCTATAACCACACACTACTGGCCCCTATGGTCTCAAAGTCCTTAACAATGTACACCAGGACGTTGAAGAAAAAAGATGGACTTATTTGCCCATTATGCTCAAGATCCGTCACAGTTAATGAACGTAAAACGTTAACGTCCACCTGATCATATTTTATAACATTTTAAATTAACTATATAACAACTGTTTAAGAGTGGGACATACGTTGTAGTGTTAAGTTTGACATAATTAAAACATTGTGGAAAGTTCTGTATGTGGAGCAGAACAGATGCCATTAAAGCCACACACCTTGAAATGAAATACATGTTAATCAATACATATAGATGCAATTTCAAGGTGTGCAAAATTGTCATTAGCCTAGTTAGCAAGTAATTTATTATTTTTTAAACGGTACCGCTTTTAAAACCGAAAGTAGGATTTCTAGACGTATACGTCCATTTCGACAAACGCGATTATTTTTAAGTTGTAAAGCGCGAAAAAAAAAAGACGGATTTTTACCTTGTTACCACCAGATATATTTTTATTGGCATAGATAAAATTGATTCTATAGCCTAATTAGCAAGTAATTTATTATTTTTCAAACGGTACCGCTTTTAAAACCTAAAGAAGGATTTCTAGACGTATACGTCAATTTCGACAAACGCGATTATTTTTAAGTTTTAAAGTGCAAAAAAAAAGACGGATTTCTTCCTTGTAGCCACCAGATATATTCTAATTGGCATAGATAAAAAAAGTTTCTTATTTATACTTAAATTTACTATCAAAATATGGTGTGTGGCTTTAAGTGTTGGTAAACTACAAAAAAAGCTGCATTGCTTTTTAGAAATGATTTGTTTTCTTGCCATACAACAAAAAACAAATTATCCTGTCTTGAGCATAGATGATATTTTGTTTTGCTGGAAAACCCTTCAGGTGATCCGAAAATGGTTGTACGGGGATATAACAAAAAGACAACGCAGTCTGTCAAAAATGCTGTGAACAATGTGTAATTGAGTTCAACAATTCTACGGTTAAAAATTGTAAATAAAACTCACGCGCTATCTTGGAAATGACTTCATCGAGAAATTAATTATATAGTGACCTGTCGGTAGCCTATTGAAAGCAACATTATTGTAACGCTTAAATAGGAAGACTCACTGGATTCCGGAAAAAAGATTTATAAAAAAAAAACGTTTTTGCGTCGAATAAAGTTGGGTGCAACTTATAGTACACATTATTTTAAATGGTAAAAAATGTTGGGTTCGAACGCACCCAACGCACCCCCCTGGCTACGGGTATGGTAATAGACAACTATGGTTCTTTTTGTATAGACGTGTTGCTAATACTATTTAATTGTAAGTTGGGTGCACAGTAAAACATTATTTTTATGGGGGAACATCATTGTCAATTTTAATAGACGTCACTTTAACCACGATAAAGGCCAAACTACAATAGACCTCCACACGTCACTGTTTGGAGGCGGACACAATCATGTCATCAATAATGAATTTATCTTATTTAAACAATTCCGTCTGTTTATTGGAAAAATAAATCTTCTCATCGTGTTATAAAGCATCTGGGCGTGCATGAAACTAGAGTAATCAGTTATAATTAATTAAAAGCCATTTTAAATATAGATATGTGCCGCGCTCTGTAAAAAAGGGGGTTAATGCATGCGCATAAAGCACGGACGACACTTTCCGCTTTTATTGTTTTTTTTGTTTTATGGAAGACTCTTCTTGACGAAAATCCAGTTTAGGCGGAAAGTGTCGTCCTTAATTAGCCTGTGCGGACTGCACTGGCTAATGTGAGACGACACTTAACGCACATGCATTAAACCCCCTTTTCACAGAGCGAGGCTCATATGTATATTGTTCATAGATTTTTTTTATAATATCACAATAACAAAAAGTCACATTGTACAGTTAGTTACGTCCATTGCTGAATGATATGTTTACATAAAACAACGTTATTTACTTTCGACGTTTTTTCTATTTACAAGAGTTACGAATGTAAGGTAAGTAAGCAACATTTATTTCAGCCGGTCTCTGAGAAAACAGGGCTAAATGCATATTCGTCATGTATCGTCACAGATCAGCCTTTTCGTTCGCATAGACTATCTCGGGACGATACTTTCCGCCTAGACTGGATTTTCGTTGAGAAGAGATTTCCTTTAAACGAAAAATGCCATGAAAGTGGAAAATGTCCTTTTGACTAGCCTAAGTGGCTGACTGGTGTTGATCAAAAAAATTACTCAGAGTATTTCCGTCCACATTAATGGGTATGATCTTCCAAAACTCACTGAATTTCCCCTGACAACGAACTCGAACGTGTATGAATAAGCCTTACAATCGACACGATAAAATAAATATATAGGTTTAAACTAAGTTTATAAATAATGTATCTAATAAGAACCATTTTTACAAAGGCTGCCGTAAACTAGTTCAAACGATTGAAACACTCGCGTTTAGTCCTATGGTCGTGAGGCTTGTCCTTGCTGAGAAGTTAACCCATTTATTCCTAGTGGACTCTCCCAAAATAAGGGATGTCTAGTATATTTATTTCTATATTTAGAATATTTTATACAGAAATTCCTTTCAGCAAACAGCGAAGACCCTGATGAGACGCCGCATCATGCGGCGTCTCATCTGGGTCTACGCTGTTTGCCAAGGCCTTTTTTCTAGACGCTAGGCATAAATGGGTCAAGGTACATAACAGTTGGGATCCTAATATGGCGGCTTATTTCTAACATATGAGCCTTGCTGTGTGAAAAGGGGATTAAATGCATTTGCGTTAAGTGTCGGGCCAGATTTGCCTGTGCAGTCCGCACAGGCTAATTTAGGACGATACGTTCCGATATTTTTTTGTTTAAAGAAAGTATCTTCTGAACAAAAATCCAGTTTAGGCGGAAAGTGTCGTCCCTGATTAGCCCGTGCAGACTACACAGGCTAATCTGGGACGACACTTTACGCACATGCATTAAACCCCCTTTTCACAGAGCGAGGCTCATATCGTTTTGGCCTGTTGGCGGATTAACAGAAGGTCGTCCACACGCCAACCCAAAAGAACGACAAATATACCCGCAAAACCGACAAAAAGGGCACCGCAACGACACTCATTGAATGTTTCGCCCTGTCGTGTTGGCGACCTTCAAACCAGCACACATCCAGGACGATATGGAACAAATCAGCCACCATATATATCCTTTGAGAACTATTGCCTGTCTTTATATAAAGTGACATTTCGCAAAATAAAATAGCTGGAAATGAACAGAACATTCTGAAGATTGTGATACTTTATTTATTACCAATATAAATGCAAAACTATAAGCACATAAATCAGATGATACGCATTGGATCAATTTTGCTCCTTACAATTGAATTTTGCAATAAAAATAAAATGTATATATGGCATCGTCAAATTTCCAACAAACACTAATTACTAGTTTCGATGCTGTGTTTGAACTGAAGTAAACATTGCAACAGCAAATGTTTAAAAAATCGTATTTTATTACATCATACAACAATTGTCAATGCATAAAAAAAGGATTTTCGGATCATGGTGTTTTAGACAAAGTACAAATTTGTTTGATAAAGAAGTCGATGTTACTTAAAATATGTGTTTAAAATAAAACTTAAACAAATAAGCAAAACACAGTATCATAGCATGTACAGAATCAAAAGGTCGAATATAGATAGATACAGTTCGTCGTGGTAGACACTATTCGTTTCCCAGCGTCTCCCGGAAGACCACCGTTCACTTGAAGTGGCAGATGCAGTAGTCGACGGAACATTGGCCCCTGTCGCAATTATCTTGACACCACTTGTTAAAGTAGGCACTGTCGCTGCTCATCGCACTATTGGCCCAGCACCCGGTGGCCGGTGTCGTCGGCAGTGTTGTCGTTGGCATCTGCGTGGATGCCACCCGCGTCATCGGGAACAGCGGGGTGTCCGAACAGACGCAGGTTTCCGCCGGGCAGACTTTGTTGTTGTTACAGTTTTCAGTGCACCTAGGTTGGGTCANCGTCCGTCCGTCCGTCCGTCCGTCCGTCCGTCCGTCCGTCCGTCCGTCCGTCCGTCTGTCTGTCTGTCCGTTCTTCTACATTGACTATAATATGAGGTATGAAGATAAAACTTCATAAAAAGAAAGATTTTATTTTATGCTTTCTGGTGGTTTATAGAGAAATATCAGTGAATTAAAACCAATATTTTTTTTCTAACAGTGAAAATTAACAGTTAAAATTCTCGATAATTTTCATTGGTTTACCGGAACATTTTTTTTTAACAAAGTATCATTTGCAAGCATAAAATAAAAGGAACATTTGTTGGATTCGGTTTTATATTTATTTTAATTAAAAAAATAATATTTTTTATATGATCACTCGTGAATTAAAATCGATATTCCACCAAATCCAACAAATATCCTCTGTTTATCGTTTGAAAACCATTTTTTTACAATTAAACTGCCAATCCCCCAGACAAAGTTGTATAAGGGGAGAGTATTTCAGGCAAGACAATGACATGTCTAGTTTACTTTGGATAAATGAAATATGATTCGAAGTACTAACTAGGACCTATAGTTCACACTTCTTCATCTAGAAGTAAATTCTTTCTTTACTACCCGGGGACAAAGCTTAACTTCTATCTGGGAACTATATTATAGTGATAAAACATAGTGCATAGAAACAAAAGCAGTACATTCATATACGTTGGTTAATTAACTAGACACTCAACATCGAATTATTATATGTTATAATATATCCCGTATACCATGAACTTATTCCTAGGAAGTAGAACATGACCTATTAACCAGGATGTGTACCATGACCTACTTACTGGAAAGTATACCATGACCTACTTATTAGAAAGTATATCTCGACCTACTTTCAAGGAAGTATACCATGACCTACTTACTAGGAAGTATACCATGACCTACTTACTATGAAGTATATCATGAACTACTTACTAGGACGTATACTATGACCTACTTATTAGAAAGTATACCATGACCTTCTAACTGGAACGTATACCATGACCTACTTACTAGGAAGTATACCATTACCTACTTACTAGGAAGTATACCATTACCTACTTACTAGGAAGTATACAACGACCTACTAGCTAGGAATTATACTATGACACACTCACTAGGAAATAAACCATTACCTACTAACTAGGATATGAACCATGACCTTTTAGCTAGGATGTATATTTCAACCTTCGTATAATAAGGAATAATACAACAATTAATTATCATATGTATTGATTAGGCCATCTATCTTGGAACAATACTTATTATTTTCTTTTTAATTATGTAATACAAAAAGGTATGGTTCATTGTGCATGTACCTGTTCCTTATAGTAAGTTGGGGTGTAAAATTAAACATTATTTTGAGGGGGGGGGGGGCATCATTCTCAATTTCAATAGACGTCACTTTAGGAGAAATATTTCGTATTAAACCCTTTGAGTTAAACGGCTTTGATAAATTACGTATATAGGGACAGATTGTCAAAACAGTTGGCTCATGCCTTCAACCACGAAAAAGGCCATACTACAATAGACCCCTACACGTACTCTGTCACTGTTTGGAGGCGGACACAGTCGTGTCATCGATAATGAATTTATTTTACCGGTATTTAAACAATTCCATCTGTTAAGTGGAAACATTCATCTTCTCATTGTGTTATAAAGCACATGGGTGTGCACGAAACTAGTGTAATCAGTTATAATTAATTAAAAGCCATGTAAAATATAGATATGTGCCGCGCTTTGTGAAAAGATAGTTTAATGCATGTGCGATGTGTGTCGTCCCATATTAGCCTGTGAATTCCGCAAAGGCTAATCCGGGAGGACACTTTCCGCTTTTTGAGGATAATTTTCGTTAAAAGAAACTCTTTTTCGCAAAAATCCTGTTTAAGCGGAAAGTGTCACCGCAGCTTAGACTGTGCGAACTTTTTCAGAGTATTACCGTTCACAGTAATGGTAATGATCTGAAAAACACACTGGGATTCCCTTGGACACGGACTCGAAAGTGTATGTATTATCCTAACATTGGAAACGATAAAATAAATATATAGGTTTAAGATAAGTTTATAGATGATGTATCTAATAATAACCATTTTTATACAGGCTACCGTAAACTATTTCAAACAATCGAAACACTCGCGTTTAGTCCTATGGTCGTGAGACTTGTCCCTGCTGAGAAGTCAAGGTTCATAACAGTTGGGATCCTAATATGGTGGCTTATTTCTAACTTATGAGCCTTGCTGTGTGAAAAGGGGGTTAAATGCATGTGCGTTAAGTTTCGGCACAGATTAGCCTGTGTAGTCCGCACAGGCTAAGCAATGACGACACTTTCCGCTTTTCTGATATTTTTTGTTTAAAGAAAGTATTTTCTGAATAAAAATCCAGTTTAGGCGGAAAGTGTCGTCCCTGATTAGCCCGTGCAGACTACACAAGCTAATCAGGGACGACACTTTGCGCACATGCATTAAACCCCTTTTTCACAGAGCGGGCTCATATCGTTTTGGCTTGTTGGCGGGTTTACAGAAGGTCGTCCAAACGCCAACCCAAAAGAACGACAAATATACCCGCAAGACCGACAAAAAGGGCACCGAAACGACTTTCATTGAATTTTTCGCCCTTGTTAACGTTCTGGCGTGTTGTCGTGTTGGCGACCTTCAAACCCGCACAGATCAGGGACGATATGGAACAAATCAACCACCATATATATCCTGTGAGAACTATTGCCTGTCTTTATATAAAGTGACATTTCGCAAAATAAAATAGCTGGAAATGAACAGACCATTCTGAAGATTGTGATACTTTATTTATTACCAATATAAATGCAAAACTATAAGCACATAGATCAGATTTGGATGAAATTTGCTCGTTATAATTGCATTTTGCAATAAAAAAAATGAATATATGCCATCATCCAATTTCCAACAAACCCTAATAACTAGTTTCGATGCTGTGTTCGAACTGAAGTATGTTTTTGAAAGCAGACATTTCAACAGCAAATCATAATAAAATCGTATTTCATTTCATCATACAGCAATGATCCATGTATAGAAAACAGGATTTCCGGAGCATAGTGAAATAGATAAAGTACAAATCTTTTTGATAAAGAAGTCGATGTTACTTAAAATATTTATTAAAAAAAAAGCTCAAACAAGTAAGCAAAACACACTATCACATATCAAACGCATGTACGGAATCAAAAGGTCTTAAGACAAATAAAGATAGATACAATTCGTTGTGGTTGACCCTATCCGTTTCCCAGCGTCAACCGTAAGGTCTCCATTCACTTGAAGTGGCAGATGCAGTAGTCCACAGAACAGGACCCCCTGTCGCAAGTAGCTTGACACCAAGTGTCCCAGTAGGCGCGGTCGCGGCTCTGCTCACTGTTGGCCCAGCACCCGGTGGCCGGTGTCGTCGGCATTGTTGTTGTTGTCGCCTTCGTTGTTGGCATCTGCGTGGATGTCGCCCGCGCCATCGGGAAAAGCGGGGTGTCCGTACAGGCGCAGGTTTCCGCCGGGCAGACTTTGTTGTTGTTGTTACATTCTGCAGTGCACCTAGGTTGGGTCACATAAACGCATGGTTTACTTGCATCAATTTAAACTATGTAAATGCAACTTAGTAGAAGACAACTATACGATGTTCATCACCAAATATTAAATTTCCCGACCCTTGCGGTTTATAAAAAGAAGACTTTTAAACTTATTTAAACATACTTACACTATAAGTCTGTATAAATCATATGAACGATTTTGTGTCCCTGAGGTGTGACCAAAACTTATTAGAAGACCACTATGAGTTAATGCACGCCAAATACTTAATTCCCGAACTTTGCGGTTTCAGTCAAGAAGATTAAAAAACAAGAGATGTGTTTGTCAGAAACACAATGCCTCCTACTGCGCCGCTTTAAAATAAAATTTCTATTTATCATTTGGCAGGTATAGAAATGATATCCCTTTAAAGCTTGTCACTTCCCTTGGATTTTGTGTTTTGACCCTTGACCTTAAAGGATGACCTTGACCTTTCACCACTCAAAATGTGCAGCTCCATGAGATACATATGCATGCCAAATATCAAGTTGCTATCTTCAATATCGCAAAAGTTATGGCCAATGTTAAAGTTTTCGGACGGACGCACAGACTGACGGACTGACAGTTCAACTGCTTTATGCCACCCTACCGGGGGCATAAAAATTGTTTTATATAAGTCGATATAAAGGATGATATCACAGGGATTTTTTTGAGCAAACTAAGTAGAGGACCCTTCTAAGATGTTACAAATTAAATATAAAATCGCTGACCCTTGGGGTTTCCAAGAAGNCCAATTGTTGATGGCCTTGCAGACGACCCTGGTGATGTACGTGGTCGGAGGGGGGTTGGGCTGGGGTGTAGTCGGTAGTGTGCTGGGCGTCGTCAATCGCGTGGTGGCCTTACACAAATATACGTTCAGATGTCAATAACATCACCGTTATTCACAAATTCATGCTATGATGAAAACAATTATCTTGACAGTAGTTTTAAAGACTTCTTAATATGTACGTACACTAACATTAATTATATTTAGAACACAAAATACCAAAGGTTTACCATAGTCGTTGTGGAAGTTGTAGTAGGTCTTGGTGTCGTCGTCGTCGTTGTTGTCGTGGTGGTTGAACTTGTCGTCGTCGGCTGTGTTGTTCTGGCGGTGCTGGTGTCTCCACAAGAACACCCAAAAGCAGGGCACTGGCCGATGGCACAGTTTTCCACACACCATTTGTCCATTGACGGATCACCTAACCAGAGGTTAATTGCATGGCATCCCGTGCGCGGCAAGGTCTAATGAGTGAAATCAACGATTTTTTTTGCTAAGATTCCTATCGCAAACAACGAACCAAGCATTTTAGATAGCATTATTGTAAGCGTTAATGAAATTTATAATAAAACCATAATCACAATCATGTAGTATTCAATAACTTGTACTTTTTGACATACATAACTCAAGATGTACGCGTATTTAGTTACGCGCCTGGAACAGTTTCTATAAAAATAATTCAGCTTATATGAAGGATTTGATTTATCATAACATAAACAAGAATGTCCCAACATTCAGACCAAATGTATTATTATCCAAAGTTGTCATAAAAGATAGAAAAAACATTGATATGTGTCGCGTTCTGAGAAAACTGGGCATAATGCTTGTGCGTAAATTGTCATCCCAGATTAGCCTGTACAATCCGCACAGGCTAATCAGGGACGACAATTTGCGCTCTTACGGAATTTTTCGTTTAAATGATGTCTCTTCTGAGCGAAAATCCAGTTTAGGCAGAAAGTGTCGTCCCGGATTAGTCTGTGCGGACTGCACAGGCTAATCTGGGATGACACTTTACGCACATGCATTTTGTCCAGTTTTCTTAGAACGCGACTCATATTTCGGCCTCATGACTGATGTGTACTAAGTAACCGGAGGGCTACTTACTGGGCCTGGTGTGAGTACGGGTGCCGTCGTCAGCGGCGGCGAGGTCCGTGGCGGGGGCTGTGTCGGTACTAACGGAAGCCCTGCGCCCTCGATGCTGACGTCAGCACAGCCCTAAAACTCCTCCTGTTCGCCGCAACCTAAACACGACTTGCCGTTCGGGTCGACACCCCAGCTCATGCCTGAAGAAGCACACCCTCGCAATTGAAGAAAGTGTTGCATTTTCGTTTCAATATGTGATATTCAAGTGCTAAAACAACTGGGTTTTGTCAACGAGCTTCTCTTACATAATAATATCAAACGGGTAAACACTCCTGAAGCGTATTTTTTCGTAAGAGATATTTTGTTGTATGAATGCACAATTCTCCCTAGGTCTGAGCAAAGTTAAGGTAAAACCCGAACCATAATGAGCATGCCTGCTATGTTAAATTACCCTTTATGTTTTAACTGGTTTATCAAAATTGCGTGATAAAGCCAATATAAGACGCTTTACTACAACTTGGTATTTTACTGACCTGTGTCGTAGCGCATTTGTACGACGCACTTATATACCAGTGTTTAGTCTTCCACGTGTTGCAGCGCCTCTGTGCGACTCACTGATATATCAGGGTTTAGGACTTACCTGCGTGGTAGCGCCACTGTACGACACACTGATATATCAGGGTTTCGTACTTACATGTGTGGTAGCGCAACTGTACGACACACTGATATATCAGGATTAAGGACGTACCTGCTTGGTAGCGCCACTGTATGACGCACTGATATATCATGGTTTAGTACTTTCCTGCGTGGTAGCGCCACTGTAAGACGCACTGATATATCAGGGTTAAGGACTTACCTGCGTGGGAGCGCCACTGTATGACGCACTGATATATCAGGGTTTAGGACTTACCTGCTTGGTATCGCCACTGTATGACGCACTGATATATCAGGATTAAGGACTTACCTGCGTGGTAGCGCCACTGTATGACGCACTGATATATCATGGTTTAGGACATCTGCGTGGTAGCGGCACTGTACGACGCACTGATATATCAGGGTTAAGGACTTACCTGCGTGGTAGCGCAAATGTATGACGCACTAATATATCAGGGTTTAGGACTTACCTGCTTGGTATCGCCACTGTATGACGCACTGATATATCAGGGTTAAGAACTTACCTGCGTGGTAGTGCCACTGTATGACGCACTGATATATCAGGGTTTAGGACTTACCTGCTTGGTAGCGCCACTGTATGACGCGCTGATATATCAGGGTTAAGGACTTAACTGCTTGGTAGCGCCACTGTATGACGCACTGATATATCAGGATTAAGGACTTACCTGCTTGGTAGCGCCACTGTATGACGCACTGATATATCATGGTTCAGGACTTACCTGCGTGGTATCGCCACTGTATGACGCACTGATATATCAGGGTTTAGGACTTACCTGCCTGGTAGCTCCACTGTATGACGCACTGATATATCAGGGTTTAGGACTAACCTGCCTGGTAGCGCCACTGTATGACGAACTGATATATCAGGATTAAGGACTTACCTGCTTGGTAGCGCCACTGTATGACGCACTGATATATCATGGTTAAGGACTTACATGCTTGGTAGCGCCACAGTATAACGCACTGATATATCAGGGTTTAGGACTTACCTGTTGGTATCGCCACTGTATGACGCACTGATATATCAGGGTTTAGGACTTACCTGTGTGGTAGAGCCACTGTATGACACACTGATATATCAGGGTTAAGGACTTACCTGTGTGGTAGAGCCACTGTACGAAACACTGATATATCAGGGTTAAGGACTTACCTGTGTGGTAGAGCCACTGTATGACACACCGATATATCAGGGCTAAGGACGTACCTTTGTGGAAGAGCCACTGTACGAAAAATTGATTTATCAGGGTTAAGGACTTACTTGCGTGGTATCGCCACTGTACGACTCACTGGTATATCAGGGTTAAGGACTTGCCTGCGTGGAATCGCCGCTGTATGACGCACTGATATAGCAGGGTTTAAGACTTACCTGCGTGGTAGCGCCACTTTATTACGCACTGATATAGCAGGGTTTAGGACTTACCTGTGTGGTAGCGCCACTGTACGACACACTGTGAGCAGACCATTCCGTCTGGGAGCTTGTAGTTTGCTGTGTACTCACCAGTCTGCATTGTGGTGATGTTTATCCTGTGTGATACATATCAAATTCATATTTTATTTTTATATATAATTAGCTGATACAGTTTACAAATAAATAAAGTTGAGTCTAATGACTCATGTTCAGTTATCGAAGCAGCAGTATCTCATTATAGAGAAAATGTTGCGGTATACAAATTACGACTGATTGCAGTACTCTAAGAAGTTAAAATACGTGTTCTTGCAACAGAAAAAGACGGGGCAGCAAAATCGAAAGGAATAAGTTCATGTCATGGAACACTTCTTCAAAAATAATTGTCTTATTATGTTAATTAATCCGCCATTTTATTTACTCAGAACTTTTGAATATCAAGCAATAACTGTTGAACGTTTATTTATTTTTTTAACCTGACGGTAACAAGAATTTCTCTCCTGATAATGTTTCTATAGTTTAATTTTTCCAGTCAACCCAAAATGCTGTTTTATAGTACGTTTGGTTGCGCCAATCGCTCATTACATGTGGTGATTGTCTTTAAATCTTTGCATAACTGTAAAACGATATATAAGAATCCCCTTAGCTTTAATTACCAACTGCGTCAGATGGAATAAAAAGATGATTTGTCGGCCGTACATTTCAAAACATCTCGAGAGTATGTTTTCATCGATAACAAAAGTCTCAACTACTTTCAGTCCCTAAAATAAACTGTTGAAACCATAAAGGTATATATACGCAGACAATTGGAACTCAATTTATTTAATTGAATCTCGTTCTGATTCTGGGCTAAACGCGTGTGCGTTAAGTTTCGTACCCGATTAGCCTGTGCAGTCATTTGGATTTTCACGAAGAAGACACTTCATCTAAACGAAAAATACCTTAATATCTGAAAGTATCGTTCTTGGTTAGCCTGTGCGGTTTGCAAAGTTGCTGTTTGGAGCTAGTTCGAAACGGCCAGCAGGTAGAGGCAAAGAAGATTTACAAAAAAACATGAAACGTGGCGAATCTATATTTTACAAAACTTGTGCATCATTTCACCTGGAGCCTAGTCCGTCAACACGTTGCAGCACGTGCTTGTCGAGGCACTCGAGCGTGACAGGCTTTTTGCTGTCATTGTTGGGGCATATTTTGAATTCCATCCATCCCCAATGGTTGGCAGTAAGCATCACCTTCATGGTAATCACTTGACCCATCTGAAAATAAAAAGTACACTTGTTCAAACTTAACATAACAAACAGTACAGCAGTGACAACCCGAATATTAGTCTAACCCACATTGCGTGAAATAATGATTATTTTAGAATACATGAAATTTGAATTTCTTTCAAAGCTAGTAATTAAATAGATAATTATTTTAGTTAATTCCTTATTCAGTATTAAGTTACATGTATTCAATTGGCTCAGCGAAATTCAATAATTTATCATACAGCGCTTAAAAAAGTAACACTAAATTAAAAATATAAATATAAGTTTCAAAGTAAACGGCACCTTTTATCCAGAGATTCGTAAAGAAATTCCTTCAATTCATAACATGTCATTATTTCTCTGGCTATTTCCAGAGACATAGATAACGTTTTTTACTTCTCTGCTATTTTGTATTGATATCCTTTGACAGACTAATGTTTTAAACATAATTATATTGATAAACATGAGTACTATTGTATCGTATATGAAGGAAACAGTGGATTTTATATAAACGAAATTATTGGGGGGGGGGGGGNACCCCTTTTCACAGAGAAAGGCTCAATTATTTTCCAAAATCCCTGATTCATGACGGTTAGGTCATGCTCGTTTTGAAAGAGGTGCTTCAGAGAGCACTAATATGCTACTCGCAATTGCAGTTTGTATACGGGTCTTTTCCTTAGATTTCACCTCGTGAACAAGTGTTTGACCTCACTTAACACAGATTCGAGCTCATTATTGTATTTGTCGGGATAAACACTCTGTCTAGGTTTCATCAAGCTTAAATTATCAAGGTGTCCCCCTCGAGTGGTAACACTTTGTTTTTAAGATTTGACTTTCTGATTTGATTTTTGGTCTCGGTTAAACCTTACTAGATATTGTTAAGATTTAGTTTCAAACCAAGTTTCAGCAATATTGAGTTATTAATCTGGCTTTCGGAGTGGCACACATTTTTTTTTAAAGATTTGATCTTGGGCCCCGACTCAAGCTTGGCCCAGATCAACAATCTAACAAAGTTAAAAATGACGATTACATTTTTTTTTCTTACCGTTAACCTGGTTACATAGCTCTTGACCCTACGTGACCCTATTTGGAATTGATTATGTGCGTAACAAGTCACATTACTGCGCGGACTAAAAAAGAAACGGGGCTTTATCCGGCTGCGTAAAGTGACTGCACAAGCTTATCAGGGACCACACCTTCCGCTTGTGTTGTATTTTTCGTTTAAAGAACGTCTTTCCTTAACAAAAAATATAATTTAAGCGGAAAGTGTCGTCCCTGATTAGCCGGTGCGGACTGCACAGGCTAATATGGGCAACATTTTACGCACACGCATTGAAGCCCGTTTTCACAGAGAAAACTCATGTATTTTGTAGTTGGTACAACGGTTGGCGGTTCAACAACTGTAGGTCCCCCAGTAACGGAGCCCCTAACTGGTATGTCAAGACTCCTTTAACCCATTTATGTCTAGAGTCTAGAAAAAAGGCCTTGGCAAACAGCGTAGACCCAGATGAGACGCCGCATGATGCGGCGTCTCATCAGGGTCTGCGCTGTTTGCTTAAAGGAATTTCTGTAAGAAATATTCTAAATATAGAAATAAATATACCGGACATCCCTAATTTTGGAAATAAATTGATCCAATTTAGAAGGATGGGAGAGTCCACTAGGCATAAATGGGTTTTAATTAAGTTCTTGTAGATGGCCTATGTGTTAATTAATATTATTCAGCTTCATAAATCAATTTTAAAAAAGTCAATTACGAAATTAATGTTGCATTATTATGCAAAATAAGATTATTTGTTATAAAAAAGTACAAATTTCAATAGAGACTTCCGACTTCGTTCGATGCCTTTTTTGCGATGTTAATTTGTCATTATATCAGCATATTACAGATGGTGACTCCGATGCATGCACTGAAATAAAGATCGCCTATGTTATTGATTTTGTTCTTTTTCCGGTCTCAAGTATCTAGAGCTTGCATTTTAGTTTTTGTTTGTCATAAAAATATTTGTGTTCGCTAGTTTCCAGTTTAACCATGCGATCAAGCTGTAGGAAAGGGCGAATATACCAACAACATCGATGTTTATCTATACGCATATAAGCCGAGCTATTTCGGTATTTTCTGTGTAGATGAATTTCAGCATTGGAACCCGCGTACTCTTGTTGTTTGTAGAACAAATCTGCAACTTTACTGTTGCTGACTTCGAGGCTAAAATCGGAAGTAGTTACCCTGATGGCGAAGCAATAGGGTACATTGAAGTCAATGGTGTGCCGGGCTATAATGAAGGCGATAAGATAGTGAGCCTGGCTGACGCTATTGGGGACGGTGTCAAGGTCCACGTCATGTGCTATGAGTGGTAAATATCGCTTATATGTGTCGTGTTCTGAAAAAACTGGGCATAATGCATGTGCGTAAAGTGTCGTCCCAGATTAGCCTGTGCATTCCGCACAGGCTAATCCGGGACGACACTTTCCGCCTAAACTGGATTTTCGCTAAGAAGAGACATCATTTAAACGAAAAATTCCATTAAAGAAATTGTCGTACCTGATTTGCCTGTGCAGACTGCACAGGCTTATCTGGGATGACAATTTACGCACAAGCATTATGCCCAGTTTTCTCAGAACACGACACATATCCCTGCTACACGTGGTAACCTTTAAGTTAATTGGAGATTATTTCCAAAGCATAATATTTTTCTGCTTATGTGAAACCATCAATATGACTTAACGTTTAATATGTAATTTTAGGCACCAATACTTTAAAGTTATTTTATGCAAGACACATTTGATTATTTTCGTTAACTGATAATCATGTTTCTTTAATCGTTGGTGGTTTCTGTTTTCGCTATGAAAAATAATGCTTACTAGTTCGTATATAATTATGCTATAATAATTTCGGTCTTATGGACGTTTTTGACAACTAATTGATTTTACAAGTACAAGCACGTGTCCTATTTCTCACAATTTGTAATGTTTTTTATATGTTTAGCCTCTCGAGTTACTTATTGAAATTATTTTAGCACATGCAAAAACCGAGAGATGACGTGCCAAGAAATGCCAGACTGTAAACGTGAGTACTGAAGATTATTTAGGTTGTGCTATTTGTCATCTAGTAAATAATCCTCCGTCTGTGAAAAGTGGGTTTAATGCATGTGCGTAAAGTGTCGCCCAGATTATCCTGTACAGTCCGCACAGGCTTATCAGGGACGACACTCTACGCCTTAACTTTAAGGTTTTGCTAGAAAGAGACTTTCTTCAAACGAAATATATCATAAAAGCGGATAGTGTCGTCCCCGATTAGCCTGTCCGCACAATCCGGGACGACACTTTCCGCACATGCATTTAACCCCCTTCTCACAGAGCGAGGCTCAAATCCATGCTCTCCCAGTAAAACACAGTCTCCACCAGTCTGGGGTCATAGGTTCATAGTCTCCACCAGTCATAGGTTCGTCTATAGGTTACACTTTAAGTCACCAGCTATATAAGAAATAAAAAACCTCACTAGTGACCAGCCAGGCAGCCCCAAATAGTATATGGGCCGAAGCCGAAGGTTGAGGTCCATATACTATTTGGGGGTGCCTGGCTGGTCACTATTTTGCCATTGGGCCATGAAGTGAGGTTTCTATTTTTTATATTATACCGAACATTTTTGTGCAGATAAACGTCAATAGAAATAAAAATAAATAACACAATATAAATTCCATCAATATTTATATTATATATAATAAATTATATATTGTATACTATATATCAAATATTATAAACTATATATTATATATTATATATCATTTAGTATATAGTATATATCATATTTTATGTATTATGTATTATATAGTATGTATTATGTATTATTATATATTAGTATATGTTATTATATATTTATATACAATATTATGAATTATTATATATTATTATATATTATATAAATTATATATTATATTATTTACCTAATAGGTTACCCGTACATATGCATAAACATATAAGATATACAGTGGGCACTATAAGATGCGCGCGCGTCTAGTCTAGCGGGCACTATTAGATGCGCGCGCATTTTTTACCGGGCACTATTCAAAATAATGGACCGGTGTAGTTTACATACGCAAATAAGAAACAAATTTATGTGAGGTATAATATATGTATTTATTGCATGACGATGAACGAGGTGCTATGTACTGTTTGCTTCACCACGGGCCCTAAAAGACCCGTGGACCGGGACAAGTCCTGTAGCTCGCACTATTCCCCATAACGCAACTATAATAAGGCCAATTGGGCAAGGAAAAATAGAAAAATTGCCTGATGCTTTTGATAAAACATTGCTATCAAATCTCCCAAAATGATATCATATTAAGTAGTATTTATTTGAATGGAATTTTACAGAAAACATTACTAAAATCGCATCGAAGACAGAATGTATGGTTTTACTTGAGATTTTTATATAGGATTCCAGGGCATAGTATGAAATATTAAACATAACATAACAAATTATCACATCGAAGACAGAAGGTATGTTTTTTTACTTGAGATTTGTTATAGGATTCCAGAGCAATGTTATGCCGTGTTCTGAGAAAACTGGGCATAATGCTAATGCGTAAATTGTCATCCCAGATTAGCCTGTGCAGTCCGCACAGGCTAATCAGGGACGACAATTTCCGCTTTTATGGAATTTTTCGTTTAAATGATGTCTCTTTTTAGCGAAAATCCAGTTTAGGCGGAAAGTGTCGTCCCGGATTAGCCTGTGCGGACTGCACAGGCTAATCTAGGAGGACACTTTACGCACATGCATTATGCCCAGTTTTCTCAGAACGCGACACTGTTTTCCTCTTCAGCCACTTGCGAAGCAACTGAATGGTCCCAATGGGGCGCTTGTACAGAACCATGTAACGTTGGACGGAAGGAGCGCACCCGCAGGGTTGTAGGCCTGAATCCTGATTGTGATAACCGCGAGGTTGACCTGGTGCAGTGCAACGTCCATGTCTGTGAAGGTAAGTTAGCCTCCTTCCGGGAAAGCTGTGCTTCATTTATTTGCGTAAAGTGCCGTCCAGGATTAGCATGTGTAGTCCGCACAGGCTTATCAGGGACGACACTTACCGCTTTGGCTGGATTTTTGTTTAAAAGAGACTTCATTTAAACGAAAAATCCCAGAAAAGCGAAAAGTGTCGTCCATGTTGGCACTTAACGCACATGCATAAAGCATATATTTCCCAGAACGCGACTTAAATGTATCTGTAAAACCAGGCCCCGTGTTTACAAAACGATTTGCAATCGAAAATTGATTTTAACTGACATCGATTTTCATTTTTGACTATCAACTACAATGGAAATCCATTTTCAATGACAAGCCAAATCGATCTTCGATTGCAAAAAAATGTTATGTGAACACGGGGCCAGAATATACCAATTGACCTTATACTCGTGTGCTCAATTACCATACATAACACACTTAAATGATATCCGATATTTTACTTGGTTTCGTTCGTACACGTATTTCACGAATTTAATGAATGATACATAACCGTTATTCTTGTATCCATTTGCAAAACTATTGTTTTAGATTTAAACGTATTTATTTAAGCTTGATTGCATCGTAGAACTTTCATAGAATCATTAAAACAATCTCAAATCGGTTTAACGGGTAGATCAGGTTCTTTTGTAAAAGGTTTTTAAACATTTGGTGAGTTGGTAAAGTATCCTGGAAATATCGGCCCCTAATCAAAGACCAGCCTATACTAGATTAGCATGCTGGGTTTATTGCGTCCAGAGATAATCGTATTGTCATTATTATGCCTATGTTCACTAAAAAATCATTTTACCTCTATATTACGAAGTAATTTCGAACATGAATATTGACAACTCTAGAATCTCCGGAATGGGGAATGTTAATTCGAACATTTACATTGCCAACTCCAGAACCTCCGGAATGGGTAATGTTAATTCGAACATTTACATTGCCAACTCCAGAACCTCCGGAATGGGTAATGTTAATTTGAACATTTACATGCTCAACTCGAGAACCACCGGAATGGGGAATGTTAATTCGAACATTTATATTGCCAACTCTAAAACCTCCTGAATGGGGAACGTCAATTCGAACATTTACATTCCCAACTCTATAACCCCCGGAATGGGGAATGTTAATTCAGACATTTACAATGCCAACTATATAACCTCCTAAATGGGGAACGTGTATAAGAACATTAATATTGCCAATTCTATAACCTCCTAAATGGGGAACGTTAATTAGAACATTTCTATTGCCAACTCTATAACCTCCGGAATGGGGAACGTTAATTCAGACATTTACAATGCCAACTCTATAACCTCCTAAATGGGGAACGTGTATTAGATCATTTATATTGCCAACTCTAGGAATGGGGAACGTTTATTCGAACATTTACATTGCCAACTCTATAACCTCTTGAACGGGGAACGTTAATTCGAACATTTATATTGCCAACTCTAGGAATGGGGAACGTTAATTCGAACATTTATGTTGCCAAATCTAGAACACTCCAAAATGGGTTACGTTAATTCGAACGTTTATATTGCCAACTCTAGAACCTCCGGAGTGGGGACCATGGAACCCTTGGAGCGAGTGTAGCGCCACGATGAAGTGTGAAACGGGCCTGAAGGTGAGGACCAGAGAGTGCCTGAACGGCATGTGCACCGTCACAGAGGACGCCAGGGCAGTGGAAGGATGCGTCAATGGTGAAGACTGCCCTCAAAGTACGTGTACAAATAGGATAGGCCGCGCTCTGGGAAAACGGGGTTTAATACATGTGCGTAAAGTGTCGTTCCAGATTTGCCTGTGTAGTCAGGGACGACACTTTCCGTTTTTATGTTATTTTTCGTTTAAAGGAAGTATTGTAAGCGAAAATCAAGTTAAGGCGGAAAGTGCCGTCCCTGATTAGCCTGTGCGTATTGAACAAGCTTATCGGGGACGAAACTTGCCGCATATGCATTAAGCCTCATTTTCCCAAAGCGAAACTTGAAATAGTTTGGGTATAAGCTGTATTTGGTATAATTTGAAATAAATGTGTGCTCTAGTGGTCCTTTTACAATGTGGTCTTAAAACTAACGTGTATGATATTTCTGTTTTAGCGTGCGATGAAAGAATGGAAGAATTTCACCCTTGTGCAAATCAGGTGTGTGAAAATAAATTTATCACCTGCTTCGGTGTGAAACAGAACGTAACGTGCGAACCGCAAGGTGACTGCGAACCAGGATGCGTCTGCAAGCAAAACCTAGTCCGTAACGAGATGGGCAACTGTGTTCCCCAGAGCAAATGCGACCATTGCTACGGACCGGACGGCACGCTGATGCCCGAAGGAGAAAAGCGACCGGGAGTCTTGCCGTGCGAATACTGGTGAGATAACGACAACTCATAGCAAGACATACAGACAAACAGGCAGACAGACAGACAGAAAGTGTATTGAGACTTATACGACAGTACATCGTCTTAATACTTAAATATACACATGATTTTCTGTCACGTTAATACGCATAACAACATACTATTATATAACATAACGGTTCCCACAATATGTATATTACTGAATCGTTTGTGTGTACATGTATTGTGCTATTTGTGTGTTTTTTTTAAGATAGTTACAGTAAGAAAATTAAAGCTAATGATGCAGGTAAATACTGGTAACAATATTTACTTTACAGTTCTTGCGAGAATGGCCAATACGTTTGCCGCATCGACGAAACATGTACGTACTTTGTTGTTAAATACAGCATAAATTGTTAACATGTATTAATACTGACCGCTTAGCTTTGCTTTGCGCTTGTACTTGACTCGTATTAACAATGTATATGTGTCGTGTTCTGAG
Organism: Dreissena rostriformis; assembly: GCA_007657795.1. Taxonomy (NCBI): domain Eukaryota; kingdom Metazoa; phylum Mollusca; class Bivalvia; order Myida; family Dreissenidae; genus Dreissena; species Dreissena rostriformis. Next base: position 82,459 of record VMBQ01001729.1, read on the forward strand.
AAAACTGGGCATAATGCTTGTGCGAAAATTGTCATCCCAGATTAGCCTGTGCAGTCCGCACAGGCTAATCAGGGACGACAATTTCCGCTTTTATGGAATTTCTCGTTTAAATGATGTCTCTTCTTAGCGAAAATCCAGTTTAGGCGGAAAGTGTCGTCCCTGATTAGCCTGTGCGGACTGCACATGCATTTTGTCCAGTTTTCTCAGAACGCGACACAAATACGATTGGACCTTTATACGTATAGAATACTAGGTTAGTGTAGATAAGTTTATTTAGCAATGCTTATAAAATCTTAACCACAAGTTTAAGCGAGAAACGAAAATAGCTAAAAAAAGCACTAAAACATCGAAGAAATATTGAAAGTAAAACAAAATTACATCACTATACTGCGCGTGTTTTATGTATTCAACGATGTTGAAAACAGCAACAGAGACTTATAATTTCGTTTCCTGATAAACGACTTAAGCGGTAGTCGTAAAATATCGTCGAATGACTCTCAGCTTTAAATATTTTAGTGATTCGATACCTTCGGTTTCTCGAGCATATTTGAAATACCGACACGACCTTTAGTTAACGATATTTTATAGAATTTCTTTGTATCAGATTTTTTAATATTCTAAATGTTTATATAGCTTTCATAAGACTATTCGTATTCAATTGCTCACGTGAATATTTTGTTAACATAGACTGGATCATAATTATGTTATTATTGTGCACGTTGGACTGCGCTTCTGTGCAGCCCAATTGTTGTTCATTCATAACACTAACAATTTACTATAGATACCTCTCTCAATGATATATGTGTCGTGTTTTGAGAAAACTGGGCATAATGCATGTGCGTAAAGTGTCGTCCCAGGTTAGCCTGTGCAGTTCGCACAGGCTAATCAGGGACGACACTTTCCGCTTAAATTGGATTTTCGCTATGAAGAGACTTCATTTAAACGAAAAATGTCATAAATGCGGAAATTGTCGCCGCTGATTAGCATGTGCGGACTGCACAGGATAATCTGGGATGACAATTTAAGCACAAGCATTATGCCCGGTTTTCTCAGAACACGACACATATATAAACAATTGCGATTTTATTAAACAGGTTGCAAACTGGGTGAATGGAGTGACTGGAGTGCATGCATCACAGAGTGTGGCCAAGGCGAGAGACTGAGGGTTAGGTAAGTGTCCGATGTGGAGATTTATGCATAATAAGGCATTGGTCCAGGCGACATACTTATGAATGCGCTCTGAATAAACGGGGTTTAATGCATGTGCGTAAAATACCGTCCCAGATTAGCGTCTAAACAGGCTAATCAGGGACGAAATTTTCCGTCTTAACCGGATTTTTGTCAAAAAGATTCTTTCTTTAAATAAAAAATACAATAAAAGCGGAAAGGGTCGTCCCTGATTAGCACGTGCGGACTTCACAGAGGCTAATCTGGGACGGCACTAAACGCACGTGCATTAAACCCCCTTGTCACAGAGCGGGGCTCTTGTATATTGTGTTCGTGGGTTATATGGAAATCTATGCATTACCTCGAGGGTGTCACATGCAAGAGACTCAGGGTTAGATACGTGGCTCTTTGAAATTCATACACGATCTCGTGAGTGGCACCGTCGGGAGAATCGGTTAAAGGTAGTAGGGTTGTCGCAGAAGTTGGATGACTTTTGTTATGATCTGAGTATTTTTATCTCAAACAATTAGAATATACATAGCAGACAGTCTGGAGATACAGCGGAAATTTCATGCTGATACGTCGAATGTTTACTGCGAATGCGCAAGCTGGTCTGGAGCGAGGCTGGTCGCATACGTCATAAGACCCATTTCGACATGGGTCATACTTTATGTCACAGATGTCAAAGATGTCAAGTGTAGATACGTGAAGTCGGAAGAGATCAAAACTAGATCCATATGGTTATATTTAAGACATTAAATATCTTAAAGTTGTCATAGATGTTAAAATAGGTGTCTTAAGTGTAGAAATTGGCAATCATGTTAACTCGATTGTTATAAAATTAGCTTTGTCAACTCATTGAAACTTTTGAATGACAACGATAAGTGGCCTTAACGTCTTAATTACAATGTCGCAGTTATGTCATTGTGTTGTTATGCATGTCATTGGGTTGTTTATTCACATGCTGCCTCGCCTGTTATGCATGTCATTGGGTTGCTATGCATGTCATTGGGTTGTTTATTCAAATGCTGCCTCGCCTGTTATGCATGTCATTGGTTTGCTATGCATGTCATTGGGTTGTTTATTCAAATGCTGCCTCGCCTGTTATGCATGTCATTGGGTTGCTCTGCATGTCATTGGGTTGTTTATTCACATGCTGCCTCGCCTGTTAAAGGTCGACGACGGCTGGGTGCGATGCGGACGACGCAACTGAAACGGAGCCGTGCACGGGAGAGCCGTGCAAGGACTGCATGAGCGGCGGCGTCTGGTACGAGGACGGAGAGGAAATACCTACCAGCGACGCCTGCAAGATATGGTGAGCCACTCACATTCTCACATTTTCAGTCTCTTCTTAACGAAAATGTAATTAAGGCGGAAAGGGTCGTCCTTGATTAGCATGTGGGGACTGGGACGACACTTTTCGAACATGATTACCATAAAACTAACGTTATAACGATGAGTTTCATTAAAATCAATTGTTTTTTTTTACAATCGTAAATGGAGTGATTATCGTTTTGTGTACCCTCTATGAAAATAAAGCGTGCATTGAACTTAACATTCCTCTATCTTTATTTGTATGTTCGTTTATATTTTTTCGATGTGTTATATTTAATATCAGCGATCCTTAAAATTGCTGAACTTTCTTATAGTATAACTTGTATTTAATTAGTGTATGATTATTATGTAAATCTTGCGTTCATTGAAAAGATTCACGTAGCGTTGCATTAATTTTAAATATCTAAATCGAACTTTAAGTTCGATACCAAGTCAAGTTTTCGTTGTTTTATAGTTTAACGAAGCGTTTATTGAAATGATTTTTAAATTTCCTTCTTTGTATCGTATATTTTATGCTTATCAAGTGTTCGTTTAATTGATGTTCAATTCAATTGTATGATTTCAATGTATCGTGTATTATTTGGGTTGCACATCATAAATTAACTGTACACGTATTGTGATTTAACTAATATTAAGTTACCTTGATTATGTTGTTAGTCCTCGAATATCATTAATGCAGTTGGCAGTTGTGAGTTTTCAGTCCAATGGTTTTTAATTGCACGTTTAGACGGCACTTTGAACAAATTAATTTGAGCCGCGTTCTGAGAAAACTGGGCATAATATTTGTGCGTAAATTGTCATCCCAGATTAGCATGTGAAGTCCGCACAGGCTAATCAGGGACGACAATTTCCGCTTTTATGGAATTTTTCGTTTAAATGATGTCTCTTCTTAGCGAAAATCCAGATTAGGCGGAAAGTGTCGTTCCGGATTAGCCTGTGCGGACTGCACAGGCTAATCTGGGGTGACAATGTACGCACATGCATTATGCCCAGTTTTCTCAGAACACGATTCAATTGTCGTTCCAGTTACTGCGATGCCACGGCCAGACAAATGGTTTGTGAAGATAACCCGCGTGCGAACGGTATGTTGGCTATTCCTATTCTCGTTCCGCTTATGTGCACATAAAAAAGTAGTATTTTCAATCAAAAGACAGATAAGCCTTGCTCTGGAAAAACGGGACTTCATGTGCGTAAAGTGTCGTTCTAGATAAGCCTGTGCAGTCTGCACAGGCTAATCAGAGACGACACTTTCCGTCTTAACAACATTTTCGTAAAGAAGACACTTCATTTAAGCAAAAAAAATCCGTGAAAGCAGAAAGTGTCGTTCCTGATTGACCTGTGCGGATTGCAAAGGGTAATCTGGGACGACGCTTTCCGCACATGCATTTAAACCGGTTTAATCTGCCCGAGACTTAAAAATGTTTGTGTCATTGTAGTACTCGTGTGCGTTACATGAGAAATATACGTGTTTTTTCCCCAAACGGTTCGATTTATTTAAAGTAAATTGGACATGACTTCTGGGGTTTTTACAATATTATATTTATCAACAAAAGACGGAATGGCTTATTGTGCTGATACGTTCAACGTACATTTCGGACTTCAATGGAATATGTGCACGTTTATTTTCCAGTCGACGGCCAATGGTCTTACTGGACCCCGTGGTCATCTTGCGCCAGTGAATGCGGCGAAGGGGATCACACCCGTCATCGATCCTGTAGCAACCCGGAACCCGCGTGCGCCGGTCGGATGTGCCCTGGAAATGACACAGAATCAGCTCCTTGCCATCTGCCTAGCTGTATGTGTATAGACAAGTGTATATAATACATTAGCAACAACGTACACAGGTGGTCTATTTAGATAAGCATAATAGCATTATCAAGTATTCTAGTCAATTGACAAAAGTCCATGTTTGATTCCATAAATGAAAAATATATACAATTATAACATAAGATTAATTTCTCATCATTCAAATGTTCAAATTAAAAGTAAAAAACTGTACTTGTAACAACATTCGGTAGGTAACATAATTGTGTCGCGTTCTGAGAAAACTGGGCAAAATGCATGTGCGTAAAGTGTCGTCCCAGATTAGCCTGTGCAGTCCGCACAGGCTAATCCGGGACGACACTTTCCGCCTAAACTGGATTTTCGCTTAGAAAAGACATCATGTACACGAAAAATTCCATAAAAGCGGAAATTGTCGTCCCTGATTAGCCTGTGGGGACTGCACAGGCTAATCTGGGATGACAATTTACGCACATGCATTTTGCCCAATTTTCGTAGAACGCGACATAATTATCACTATGTGTCTCAGGNTCTTGGCGGCCATTTTTGACGCCATGTTGGATATGTGTGTACTATTGTTAACTTAAACAATGTCTGATGATCATTATGTGTTCTTTGCCCCTTGAAACGTAGGTATAGACACCAAATCCATCAAATTTGAGTGGATAGTTACATAGTTATGATCATTTATAGGTTTTGATGGATATCTTGGCGGCCATTTTGGACGCCATGTTGGATTTGGGTGTAATATAATAAACTTATACAATGTATGATGATCTAAATGTGTTCTTTGCCCCTTGAAACCCATATATAGCCACCAAAATAATCAAATGTTAGTGGATATTTACATTGTTATGATCATTTAAAGGTTTTGGCCGCCAAGATTTTCGACGCCATGTTGGATTTGTGTGTACTATTGTACACTTAAACAATGTCTAATGATCTTTATGTGTTCTTTGCCCCTTGAAACCTAGGAATAGACACCAAATTCATCAAATTTGATTGTATAGTTACGTAGTTATGATCATTAATAGGTATTGGCGGCCATCTTGGCGGCCATCTTGAATAAAAAACTTTCCGGAGGTCCGATTGTGGTAAACTTTTGATATGTTTTAAAGAAGCTTCTATCCAAACAGGTTCAGTTAAAATACCTTTTGTAGCATTTTTTGGTGTTTTTTCATATATTGACCCTACTACGGTTCAATTTCTCTCAGACAATTTATGAAAATTAAGCTGATTGATGCCCCATCTTCAAAGGAGAAAAAAAGCTGCCAGTACCAGACTGTTATCAACCATATTCATATGCTACTGGCATGCATCTTCCAAGATATATAGGTGTAGTTTTGCCCCCCCCCCTTACTGGTACACCCCCACCTCAATTTTGGGTANGTAGTTTTGCCCCCCCCCCCTTACTGGTACACCCCCACCTCAATTTTGGGTACTTGGCTGAAGGATTATATATGATTAGCGTCTACAACCACAATCAATCAATAATGCTATTCTGTGATATAAAAGGTAATAAGTTCAGTCATTTTAAATGAGTACATGAGCATGAATAATATCAACGCAGTAAAAATGGAAAAGGTATAAGTGCCCCACGAAAAAAGCATCGTTGCCGCAACAATTCCCTTTGCCGTACACGTAAATAACGTTAGTCAGGACGTCATAATGCCGTTGTGCACACGACGATCACAAGCGTCGGTGACGTTCTACGGTTCTATTGAGCCATCCACCACCGGCAACTCCAAGTGCACCAACATTCACAGCTTCCGAGAGCTCCCGTCGTATCCGACACCGCAGCAACGTAAAGAGATTACGTCAACGGCGACGACGTCATCATTTCAGACGAGCTATGTTATGAACGACCAGGTCAGTACGATATCGGAAGCCGACACAGCGGACCTAAGCGATATATCTCGGGTATTCTGGCGGGACAAAACACTCATACGAAACGGAGGAAAGTTTAACTTTGATGACAGTTCAGACGAAGAAACCTACGACACCGTAAATAACAACGCAAGTTCTTGTGTGACGTATGACACAATTGGTGACGTACCTTTCGTCGTCCGTCGGGAACGTAAGGAAGTATATTGTTTTAACGTTGAAGGAACGGGTTGTATTTTGTGTACAACGCTTGCTCAGCCCGGTCAATCTTGAATTACGAGGTTCAATAATAAAACTATATACTTGTATCACAGAAACGGCAACAAAAAGGAAGTGAAGACAATCAGTGAAACGTTGGGCATCTTAGTGAAACGCGAGGATAAAGCGGTGCTAGCTGTACCGGACCAATCACAGACCATTTTCAAGATGTCTTCCAGTGGAAAACTGGCGAATGTCGCGTCGTTTGAACTGGAAATCGGCGGTATGTGTTGTTCTAGTCGAAGTGAAACCTTAGTGACAACTCGCTTCATACAAAAATCCCAGAAGAAAGGACCGAAACCAAGGAAAGTACCTTCTGTGTTGCGACTCAATCAAATGGGTGAAGTTGTGTGGAGTATAACAGCCAAACGCGTTGAGCGCTTTGTTAGTCCGTCTAAAATATTGGTCAATATAAATGGCGATATCGTTTTGATAGACAATAAGCCATCATGGGAAAATGTGATTTTAAGTCCGGACGAAGAAGAAAAGAAACGGTATTACGGAACTGGGCATTCAACATTGAATTACGATTTTGAGCCTAAAGATATTTGCTGCGATTCGAAAGACAACATCTATATTGCCGATCTTCACAACAGTGTGGTTCATGTTTTAGACAAAACCGGAAGTTTCAATAACTTCCTGACAACAAAGGCTGATGGGTATCAGTATCCGGTAGCCATTGCTGGTGAACCAGACGGATTTGTGTGGGTTGGATTTTCGTCTGGAATAGTTAGAATATTTCAAATTGATAAATGATGTTTGAGGAATATAAAATACAGTTTATTGTTTGAGCGAAGGTTCAACGTAAAATGTGTTTGCTTGAGAAAAAAATGCAGTAGTTTTATAAACATTGCGCTTTACCAAAAACATTCGTTTAAGAAAATAACTCTGAGATCGTGAAATGAAACTCTGTTTGTCTGTAAGCTAACATGTTATCACAAAACATCTATATTGCCTATCTTCACAACAGTGTGGTTCATGTTTGAGACAAAACCGGAAGTTTCAGTAACTTCCTGTTTACAAAAGCTTATGGGTATCAGTTTCCGGTAGCCATTGCTAGTGAACCAGACGGATGTATGTGGGTTTGATTTTCGTCTCGAATAGTTTGAATATTTCAAATTTATAAATGATGTTTGAGGAACATAAAATACAGTTTATTGTTTGAGCGAAATTTCAACGTTAAATGTGTTTGCTTGACAAGCATTTCAATAGTTTTTATAAACATTGCGCTTTACCAAAAACATTCGTTTAAGAAAATAACTCTGAGATAGTGAACTGAAACTCTGTTTGTTAAATGGTCTGTAAGCTAAAATTTTATCACAAAACATAAAAATACTTATAAAACAATGAATACAATCACATTAAAAAGTAATTATGATCACTACTCACAATTTATAATGAGCATTACGTTATTGCAGAATAGTTTTAAGTATTCCCTTCCATCATGTATGTTGGCTTATGATAAGCCTTTAAAGTGTGCTTAGGCAAAAATAATGTCTAAAACAGCTGGTTCACCAGTCGTTAATGTCATTTTAATCAAAAGTGTCGTGACAAAAATAAAGCCTTCTACAAAATTTATCATTAAGTCTGATGTCAAACGCCTACAAACAATGTGTCATGTGTCTTATGGAGAACAACGTTTGAAGAAAAAACTTTGTTGTTTCAAAGAAGAATGTTTAGTTCTATTTAGTATTTGACACGCAATTCAATATGGAAAGACATTTATAAGCAAATTTGGGTGATGATATTCTGCACAAACACCACAATTAGATCGATTATCTACAAGTGTTGACACGAGACAAACATTCTGTTTCACCACTCTTTGAATGATAAAATAGTGCGTCATAATTATGTATGTTTATGGGCAATCGTATTGATTGCATTGGGGTATAAAAAACAGTGTATCAAAATGCAAACCTGAATATACAAAACAAGTTACGTTTATAAATGTTTTGAATGTCACTTCACCTACACAAAAATATTTGTCCCTTACTATTCTTTTCTGCGTGTGTTAATAAGACAAAGTCGTCGCTCCTTCTTAACCGCACTGACTCTGTTTTAACCGCACTGACTCTGTTTTAACCGCACTGACTCTGACGTAACGTACTGATTCTGACTTAAACGTACTGACACTGACTTAACCGTAAAGACTATAACTGAATTGTTCTGACTAAGACCACCCTGTGAGTACTAGGCATTACATGTTTATCATATTATCAATATAAAGGTGCAATTAGCTTTTCGAAACAAATGGAGTGGTCGTTAACATTTCTTCGTATAATACAGTAATTTTGCCTTGAAATAGAATATTGATATCGTTCTCATTTGTATAATTATCTGTTTATAAGAATTATATTGAACTAAATTACATAAATGGGCACGTATTTTATATCGACTTACAATGTAAAATGTTTTAAACCTTACTTCATTGTTTTATCTTCAATTAAAATCAAAGATTTTTGAAACACTTCTAAATGAATTGCAATATTTCATACCTCTTTTGTATTGCATACATTTATTTGTAAACTGAACGGGCAAAGTATATTGCGTTTTATATGTATAATTATGTAAGACATACACAAATAAGTCATTGTTTTTAAATACGCGTGAATAATTTAATCCTCAGACTTGTCTAAAATATATTGATTGCAAAAAAGGCCTTTCTGTAGCTATTAAAAAGCATATGAGCTATATGTGCATATTCTCATAAGTAACAGGGACTATTTATTACATCCTTCTTGTTTTGTGATTCCACTGTGTATACTAATGTTACATAAGTTTAAAACCAGTATAAAATATATTCCCAACATTTAGGGATATGCATTACCTTTAAAACCATGTGGGTCAACTTTTTAATATTAAAATAGAAAAATGGTATTATAATTTTGTTTTTGTTTTTGTTTTTTAATGGCCGGTAAAAGTTTAACAAATTTGGTATGTCAATCCTTGAAACGTAACAGATGACAAAAGTAGTCAAAGAATTTCTAAAATGCTGAGAGAATCAAACTTAGCCTTCCTAGAAATGATTGATGACAATTAAATGGCCGTGGGATTGTCCGATTAATAGATTTCTTGTCTGTTGTAATAAAAAGTCGAATTTCTCCACCAATACGAATTTTTTTAAGAAACCCTGGCGATATGTTTCTGGGGGGACATTGGCTGATATCATTTTCGGTGCAAAACCTTTTTCACTGGCATACCTTTAAAGAAATGTGTAAATAAAGTGCTAGATAGGGGACAAATCCCTGCATCGTCGACTTCAAATAGCCATATTTCAATAAATCTTGAATAATAATAACCAGGATTTTTCTAACATACATGATAATACCACTTTTGCATACCAAAAGATATTTTAATACAAAAATGCCTTTAAACAATAATAGAACTGGATTTACTTACCCTACCGAAATTCAGCAAAATTTATTGGAAAATTTTCCAAGCACGTCCAACCTTTCACAGCATATCGGGTTTCCGCAATGTTCCGGGGTGGTATTGTCAAATATTTCTTTAAAAACATCTTGTAATGCGAAAGAAGTTGTACATTGTATAACGTATCAAACTGTGTTAAAATATGCATATATTGCTCATTAACTTTGTATGGTAAGGATCGGGATTTCTTTTATACCTAATGATAAAAACTGACATTTCTGCAGTGAAATAACAGCAGTGAAAAGAACAAAATTGTTCTTTTCACCGGTAAAAAGAACAAATTTTCGGAATTGCGTTTTCTATTTTTATATTATCATATAAAGATGTACTTCCCTTGTTTATATCCTTGCTTATTTTTTTTCTATGATCACGAGCAAAATATAATCGATTATCCACCGAATCCAACATATTTTCTTTTAATTTTATGCTTTTTTTACCGTTTATTTACATTGTTAAAGAGTTTAACTGAAGAATTTCCCTGGAATAATGACTTCATTTCATCAACAAAATGACGTCAAAAATGACGTCATTTCAATGTATTGAGGCACGCCACGGTAGAGAGGGTCACTTTTCAGCGAAAGGGAAATTATTATTAATTATTTTCTTGAAAAAGGGGCATAAAAGAAACATAAAATTTGTTCATGTCAGTGTAAGATCGTTTGTTATTTCACTCGTGATCATAGAAAAATAATATTTTCACTCGTGGCTGCGCCACTCGTGAAAATATATTTTCTATGATCACTCGTGAAATAACAAACGAGCTTACACTGACATGAACAAATATCCTCTATGCCCTCAACCCTTACACACCTTTTAACGAGGAACAAAAGTATATTATACGGCGAAAAAATACTATAGTCACCATGTTGGTTCTGGTGGTTGTTTGGTGTGTGGAATTTTGCCAAACTACTTCTTCAATTATTGTTCAATTTTCATGACATTTTATTCACTTCATATTATTATATAAATAAACAGAAGTAGTGCGTAGCATAAGTTTCGAAAACATTCAATTTCGCAGACTGACGCCCATCTTGGATAGATTATCTTTCCTTAAACCTACTTGTTCAATATGTGATCAGTTAACCTACACTTTCTCAAGCCTCATAATGAGTAGTATTGCTTGGCATGTTTGTAGTTTTCAGATTTAAGAAGGCAGACTTGTGATGAAAATTTAAAGAGATGCACATGTTCATTAAAATCAGTACAGTATTAATTACAAATTTTTATTTAATATAATGAATTCTACTATATTTTCGACTATATTCAAAATGGTTGACTTGCGCCATCTTGTATTAAATTAAGCCGGTTGACGCACATTTTGTCTGTTTCTATCTGACTCGCAAATTGTTATTATACTTTATACTTTTCATCTTCATGATAAGTATAAAGCGTTAGTTTCTTCAATACCATATAAACGGTCGACTGATAGCAATCTCGAACAAAATGTTGCCGTTTTAAGAATAAATTGTATTTTGTCATGCATTTAAGGAGTTTGAAATGACTTGGGAGACAGAGCTACATATATATAGTCGTGAAAAAGAATCACATGACTAGATTCGAGGTCAGGGTCATACTTTGACATCATACGTCATAATCCAAGTTTTTCCACACGTTTGCAACTTTTCAAATCGAGGGGGTTATCATTTTCAGTGATTTATCTAGTTTAATTTGCAAACGGTAGCGCAATGTAAAGACATTCGTCTAACCGCGTATTGTGTGTTCGATTAGTCTTGTATGTAGCTTAATGATGCCAGGCTTTTGAACCTCCACAAAAAATTGTGCTTGGCCGATCCATCAATGTGATTTTTGCCGTGGACGGGCTTTTTGCCCTAGACAAACATGAGTGTGCTGTAGGTATTACGAATTCACGAGGGTTTAGTTCGATTTCAGAATTGCAGGATTTACACTCTAAGTGGGTTGGTCGTTTAAATATCTGTATGGTAAAATGACACTGTGACAATTTTCTTGACGGCTTGTCCATCCCAAACAAAATCAGATCTAGGACGTCATTAATCAGCATTTTCTCTGAGTTGTGCTAATTAGTTTCCAAACATATATTTTCCTGTTAAAATAATCATTGTTTTATGCGACCAGCTGATAATGGAAATTTATAGTAAATACTAATTAAGCGATTTAATTGGATATTAGATTATGTGCGAGATCAAGAATCGTTTACAAACAAGCAATGCAACATTTATTGATCAATCTTCTCGTATAATCTACACAAATGGCGTTTATCTTGAAAATTAATCATTTTAGAAAAATGCTGTCCACAAAAAAAAAACACAACCGCATCTACTCATAAAGCTAATAGCAACCATCTCCAGTTTAAGGTATTTAATAGACTTTAATATACACACATTAATAGATGGAGATGCATAGTGTTAACATTATTATCAATGTCATTTTATTACATGTATTCGGTGCAGCTCATCAACAACTTGAAATTAAAGCACAAAACAATGCAGAAAATGCTCTTTAAATTGATATCTGGGGTAAAATAGACCTTTTCGGGGGACTCGGAACTTGACCGTAAAAACACCATTTGTGGATAAACCCGGCAATCACATTAATCTTTCCGGGTAGATTTTCGTACACAGTCGACAACATGCTTTACAGTATTAAAGCAAATGCTTTCAAACTGAGCCAAACAAAATGGGTCATTACCGTTGAACTTTTTTGCACTGCTAACTTATTTAAACCCACCGTTGAAATCTGTCAAATGTCGACTGCTTCAAGCAGGATGTACATGTGTTTACTTCTCACTGAGCATGTTGTTGTTGTTGAATAAAATCCAGGTCACTTAGTTTCCAATTACTGAAAACAAGTGAAATTACTAGAATATTGACCATTTATACTTGTATTTCAGCTTATGGAGTGAAAAAACTTTTTTTCTAAGGCCATACCTCTTAAATTCAGGAAATTGACCAAGGCCATTGCGCAGATAAGGCTAAAAAACTGTAGACTGCCTCCTTAAGATAGCAGTCCAAAGTTTTAAACCCATCTAAATTTGAATTATTTGTACTCTTCGGTTAATTCTGGATGAAACTGGGCGGTTTTCTTCTTGAAATAATTTCAACGTACAATTGTATACTATTTTTAGTGAGCATATCATCGCGGCATTTTCACGTTACTTTTTGGTCACTTTGTCGCTTTTCTACCAAAGTCTAAAAATCTCTCAATTTGCACAGATATGAAATGTAGGTATATTCACATTGCCCCTAAATTACTCATAATGGGTGTCATCTTTCATCCTGAGTCGAAAATTGTTCACTACACTGGTCAAAGTTAAAAAATAACATGAATTTTGATGATTTTTCCCATTAAATCAGTGTGTTTTACTCACTTTTCATCAAAGTTTATGCACATCTAATAAGTTTTAAACTGTCAATTTACACACACTAAATATCGAAAGGCATACTTGGAGCTTTCGTCCGTGTACTACGGACTTCATCAACAGAATGATTTTCTACTGTTGGGAACCGTTAACACCGCTAATTGTCGGGGTGAGCGATGTTAACGTACGGTCCCAGGTGTGCGAGAGTTGGTAGCGGCCCCCGTCCTTGTTTAGCGCCGGTCTTAGAGCACGGATATAAATAGCCTCCCTGAACCCTCTCTCGAACCAAGATGGCTCACGATCCAGAATCCTCACGTTCTCCATCGTGATTGTGTGGTCCGGTTTACAGTAATGTATATGTCTTGAGACCTCAGATGATGTTGAACTCGGTCTCCTGTGTTCCATGAATCGTGCTTTAAGATTTATTTCAGTTTCACCAATATAGTCCATTGAACACTGTTCCTTTGGATGGCCATCACATTTGATATGGTAAATAAGTCCACAGATGTCTTTCTTGTCTGGTTTGTCTTTAGGGTGCACGAGTAGTTGTCCTAGAGTTTTATGTGGCTTAAAGGATACGCTGATGTTGTGTTTCAGAAAGGCCCGTCTCAACTGTTCAGAGGTACCTTGAATATATGGAAGGACGACATTGCCCTTTGATTTGGCTTGCCCAGGTACTCTCTTACTCTCCGTATCGGACTTGGGTTTGATGGCCTGTTCCCTTCCTTTTTTCAGTGCCCATTCCGGATAGTGGAACTTCGTCAAGGCCTGGCTGACATGCTGCATTTCATAAATCAGGTCCTGTTTTTCTGAAAATATTGATTTGGCTCTGCCAAAAAGAGTTCTTACTACTTACAGTTTGTGTTCATTCGGTTGGTGGGAGTTGAAATCTAGATATTGGGCTGTATGTGTCGGTTTTCTGTAGATTGTGATTTTTAAGCTGTTGTCCGGTTTTCTGATGGTATTGGTGTCCAGGAAGGCTAGTGAGCCGTTCTCTTCTTTTTCCATCGTGAACTTTATGTCAGGGTCAATGGAGTTGATGTGCTCTGTGAACTCCTCGACGTGTTCAACCTTCTGTTTTGTGTGGGTGTCATCGACGTAGCGGAACCACCAGTCTGGTGGGTGTGGGGCTGTGCGGAGAGTCTGTTCCTTAAAATGCTCCATGTATAGGTTGCACACTATCGGCGAGACAGGACAACCCATAGCGGCGCCATGTATCTGTTGGTAAAAATTACCATCAAACACAAAATATGTGCAATTAAGGCACAGTCCTAGCAACCTGGTGACCTGTTGTGGAGACATAGTGGTTCTAGTGGTCAGCTCCGGGTCCCCAAGTAGTTTATTATGGATAAAATCCAAGGCTCTATCTACTGGGACACTGGTGAAAAGTGCACTCACGTCATACGATATTAACACTTCATCCTCCTCCACATGTTCGTTTTTAATGAGTGTTGCGAAATGTTTAGAGTTCATCACGAAGTGTTCTGTTTTCCCGACCATCGGAGACAGTACCGTTGATAGGTATTTGGCACTATTGTAGGAGAGAGATCCCACACTGCTGACTATTAGTCTTAGTGGCATGATTGCTTTATGTATTTTTGGAAGTCCATAGAATTTTGGTGGTGAATCGGTTGTCGGGTAAAGCTGTTTATAAATCGAAAAGTTTATGCACATTTAGGGGTTTAAATGGTTTAAAAGGCACTAAATGTTGTATAAATAGTTGATTTAAGTCAACTTAGCCTGTCTTGCATAAACAACTAAGCCTATAGCACAAAGAAACATAGACTGCAGCTCTAACGCAGATGTGCGTACAAGGCAAAATAGGGTTTTCTTTTAAAAAAATAAGGCTTACCTCCCCTTTCTGAAATTTTAATTTCTCTGCTCAAATTGGTCAGAATTGAATGGGAAAACTGTTTTCAGGTGTTGATGACTCTATTTTATCATGAAACGTCACCTTTGACTATAGGGCGTTGGATGTGGAATTCTGCATTGTGTACCTTAAGATAGCAGTCCAAAGTTTTAAACCCATCTACATTTGAATTATTGATACTCTTCAGTTATTTCTGGATGAAACTGGATGGTTTTCTTCGTGAAATAACTTCAACGTACAATTGTATACAATTTTTAGTGAGCATATCAGCGCGGCATTTTCACGCTACTTTTTGGTCACTTTGTCGCTTTTCTACCAAAGTCTAAAAATCACTCAATTTGCACAGATATGAAATGTAGGTATATTCATATTGCCCCAAATGACTCATAATGGGTGTAATCTTTCATCCTGAGTCAAAAATTGTTCACTACACTGGTCAAAGTTAAAAAATAAAATGAATTTTGATGATTTTTCCAATTAAATCAGTGTATTTTACTCACGTTTCATCAAAGTTTATGCACATTTAGGGGTTTTAATGGTTTAAAAGGCACTAAATGTTGTATAAATAGTTGATTTAAGTCAACTTAGCCTGTCTTGCATAAACAACTAAGCCTTTAGCACTAAGAAACATATACTGCAGCTCTTACGCAGATGTGCGTACAAGGCAAAAAAAATAAGGCTTACCTCCCCTTACTGAAATGTTAATATCTCTGCTCAAATTGGTCAGAATTGAATGGGAAAACTGTTTTCAGGTGTTGATGACTCTATGTTATCATGAAAAGTCACCTTTGACTATAGGGCGTTGGGTGTGAAATTCTACATGTTGTACCTTAAGATAGCAGTCCAAAGTTTTAAACCCATCTAAATTTGAATTATTTGTACTCTTCGGTTAATTCTGGATGAAACTGGGCGGTTTTCTTCGTGAAATAATTTCAACGTACAATTGTTTACTATTTTTAGTGAGCATATCAGCGCGGCATTTTCACGCTACTTTTTGGTCACTTTGTCGCTTTTCTACCAAAGTCTAAAAATCACTCAATTTGCACAGATATGAAATGTAGGTATATTCATATTGCCCCAAATGACTCAAAATGGGTGTCATCTTTCATCCTGAATCAAAAATTGTTCACTACACTTGTCAAAGTTAAAAATTAAAATGAATTTTGTTTATTTTTCCCATTAAATCAGTGTGTTTTACTCACTTTTCATCAAAGTTTATGCACATTTAGGGGTTTTAATGGTTTAAAAGGCACTTAATGTTGTATAAATAGTTGATTTAAGTCAACTTAGCCTGTCTTGCATAAACAACTAAGCCTATAGCACAAAGAAACAAAGACTGGAGCTCTAACGCAAATGTGCTTACAAGGCAAAATAGGGTTTTCTTAAAAAAATAAGGCTTACCTCCCCTTACTGAAATTTTAATATTTCTGCTCAAATTGGTCAGAATTGAATGGGATAACTGTTTTCAGGTGTTGGTGACTCTATGTAATCATGAAAAGTCACCTTTGACTATGGGGCGTTGGGTGTGAAATTCTGCATTTTGTACCTTAAGGGGGCAGTCTACAGTTATCCTTGAAAATCCTCAGGCCGACAACCACTGGTCTGCAAAACACCCTCAAAACAAGGCCCCCAGTCACAACCTGAAAATAGATTCAGACAATATTCAGTGCAGCTCATCAACAGCTTGAAATTAAAGCACAAAACAATGCAGAAAATGCTCTTTAAATTGATATCTGGGGTAAAATAGACCTTTTCGGGGGACTCGGAACTTGACCGTAAAAACACCATTTTTGGATAAACCCGGAAATCACATTTATCTCTCCGGGTAGATTTTCGCACACAGTCGACAACACGCTTTGCAGTATCAAAGCAAATGCTTTCAAACTGAGCCAAACAAAATGGGTCATTACCGTTGAATTTTTTTGCACTGCTAACTTATTTAAACCCACCGTTGAAATCTGTCATATGTTGACTGCTTCAAGCAGGAAGTACATGTGTTTACTTCTCACTGAGCATGTTGTTGATGTTATAATAAAATCCAGGTCACTTAGTTTCGAATTACTGAAAACAAGTGAAATTACTAGAATATTGACCATTTATACTGACATTGCAGCTTCTGGAGTGAAAAAACTATTTTTCTTACGCCATACACCTTAAATTCAGGAAATTAACCATAGCAAATGAGCAGATAAGGCTACACAACTGTAGACTGCCTCCTTAAGATAGCAGTCCAAAGTTTTAAACCCATCTAAATTTGAATTATTTGTACTCTTCAGTTAATTCTGGATGAAACTGGGTGGTTTTCTTCGTGAAATAACTTCAACGTACAATTGTATACTATTTTTAGTGAGCATATTAGCGCGGAATTTTTTATTAAACTTTTCGGTCACTTTGTCGCTTTTCTACCAAAGTCTAAAAATCACTCAATTTGCACAGATATGAAATGTAGATATATTCATATTGCCCCCAAAAGACTCATTATAGGTGTCATCTTTCATCCTGAGTCAAAAACTGTTCACTACACTGATCAAAGTTAAAAAAAATGAATTTTGATGATATTTCCCATTAAATTAGTGTGTTTTACTCACTTTTCATCAAAGTTTATGCACATTTAGGGGTTTAAATGGTTTAAAAGGCACTAAATGTTGTATAAATAGTTGATTTAAGTCAACTTAGCCTGTCTTGCATAAACAACTAAGCCTATAGCACAAAGAAAAGACTGGAGCTCTAACGCAAATGTGCTTACAAGGCAAAATAGGGTTTTCTTAAAAAAATAAGGCTTACCTTCCCTTACTGAAATTTTAATATTTCTGCTCAAATTGGTCAGAATTGAATGGGATAACTGTTTTCAGGTGTTGATGACTCTATGATATCATGAAAAGTCACCTTTGACTATGGGGCGTTTGGTGTGAAATTCTGCATTTTGTACCTTAAGGGGGCAGTCTACAGTTATCCTTGAAAATCCCCAGGCCGACAACCACTGGTCTGCAAAACACCCTCAGAACAAGGCCTCCAGTCACAACCTGAAAATAGATTCAAACAATATTCAGTGCAGCTCATCAACAGCTTGTAATTAAAGCACAAAAGAATGCAGAGCATGCTCTTTAAATTGATATTTGGGGTAAAATAGACCTTTTCGGGGGACTCGGAACTTGACCGTAAAAACTCCATTTTTGGATAAACCCGCCAATCACATTTATCTTTCCGGGCTGATTTTCGCACACAGTCGACAACGTGCTTTGCAGTATCAAAGAAAATGCTTTCAAACTGAGCCAAACAAAATGGGTCATTACCGTTGAACTTTTTTGCACTGCTTACTTATTTAAACCCACCGTTGAAATCTGTCAAATGTCGACTGTTTCAAGCAGGAAGTACATGTGTTTACTTCTCACTGAGCATGTTGTTGTTGTTGAATAAAATCCAGGTCACTTAGTTTCCAATTACTGAAAACAAGTGAAATTATTAGATTATTGACCATTCATACTGACATTTTAGCTTCTGGAGTGAAAAAACTATTTTTCTTACGCAATACACCTTAAATTCAGGAAATTGACCGGGGCCAATGCGCAGATAAGGCTAAAAAACTGAAGACTGCCTCCATAAGATAGCAGTCCAAAGTTTGAAACCCATCTAAATTTGAATTATTTGTACTCTTCAGTTAATTCTGGATGAAACTGGGCGGTTTTCTTCGTGGAATAAGTTCAACGTACTATTGTATACAATTTTTAGTGAGCATATCAGCGCGGCATTTTCACGTTACTTTTTGGTCACTTTGTCGCTTTTCTACCAAAGTCTAAAAATCAATCAATTTGCACAGATATGAAATTTAGGTATATTCATATTGTCCCAAATGACTCATAATGGGTGTCATCTTTCATCCTGAGGCAAAAATGTTCACTACACTGGTCAAAGTTAAAAAATAAAATGAATTTTATTGATTTTTCCCATAAAATCAGTGTGTTTTACTCACTTTTCATCAACGTTTATGCACATTTAGGGGTTGAAATGGTTGAGAAGGCACTAAATGTTGTATAAATAGTTGATTTAAGTCATTTTAGCCTGCCTTGCATAAACAACTCAGCCTATAGCACAATTTAACATAGACTGCAGCTCTTTTGAAAATGTGCGTACAAGGCAAAATAGGTATTTCTTAAAAAAATAAGACTTAAATCCCCTTACTGAAATGTTAATATCTCTGCTCAAATTGGTCAGAATTGAATGGGAAAACTGTTTTCAGGTGTTGATGACTCTATTTTATCATGAAAAGTCACCTTAACTATGGGGCGTTGGGTGTGAAATTCTGCATTTTGTACCTTAAGTTAGCAGTCCAAAATTTAAACCCATCTAAATTTGAATTATTTGTACTCTTCAGTTAATTCCTGATGAAACTGGGTGGTTTTCTTTGTGAAATAACTTCAACATACAGTTCCATACTATTTTAGTGAGCATATCAGCGCGGCATTTTCACACAACTTTTTGGTCACTTTGTCGCTTTTCTACCAAAGTCTAAAAATCACTCAATTTGCACAGATATGAAATGTAGGTATATTCATATTGCCCCAAATGACTCATAATGGGTGTCATCTTTCATCCTGAGCCAAAAATTGTTCACTACACTGGTCAAAGTTAAAAATAAAATGAATTTTGATGATTTTTTCCATAAAAGCAGTGTGTTTTACTAATTTTTCATCAAAGTTCATGCACATTTAGGGGTTTTAATGGTTTAAAAGGCACTAAATGTTGTATAAATAGTTGATTTAAGTCAACTTAGCCTGTCTTGCATAAACAACTAAGCCTATAGCACAAAGAAACATAGACTGCAGCTCTTACGCAGATGTGCTTACAAGGCAAAATAGGGTTTTCTTTAAAAAAAAATAAGGCTTACCTCCCCTTACTGAAATGTTAATATTTCTGCTTAAATTGGTCAGAATTGAATGGGAAAACTGTTTTCAGGTGTTGATGACTCTATTTTATCACGAAAAGTCATCTTTGACTACGGGGCGTTGGGTGTGAAATTCTGCATTTTTTACCTTAAGGGAGCAGTCTACAGTTATCCTTGAAAATCCCCAGGCCGACAACCACTTATCTGCATTACACCCTCAAAACAAGGCCTCCAGTCACAACCTGAAAATAGATTCAGACAATATTTAGTGCAGCTCATCAACAGATTGAAATTAAAGCACAAAACCATGCAGAAAATGCTCTTTAAAATGATATCTGGGGTAAAATAGAGCGTTTTAAACGGATTTCATCGGTTTTTAAGCGTTTTCATCCGCTGAATTGCGCAACCACTTGTTAAGCGATTTTACGCGATAAATCGCTACGCATGCGCATTTGTCCAAACCGCTGACAAAGCGCTGAATGGGCGGAGCCTAACAGAGGTACATGTAGGTGTCTCCTAAAATATTTATTTATAGATCCTCGCTTATCTGTGTGTTATTCATCATCAGTTTAAGCACACCGGTGTACGTAGATACAGTGGTCTAGTGGTAGGATGCTGGACTAGGGATCGAGAGTGTCTGGTTCGAATCCCGCTAGGGCAATATTTTTTTCTGGATTATATGTTATTTACAGTTTGAACGTTATTATTATTTTTTACTTTTATTGTGTATCCAACTAAAATATATGTTATGTACACGGGCACCTTGATAATGTTCTGGACAGATTGGATTACTGCCAAAATGACTTATTTAATTTATTGATAAATTGTTGTGTACATTTAAAATTAACAACGTGTTCCACAGTTATAGGTGATTGACTTTTCATTAGGAAACGCACTGATAACAAACTTGTAAATGTGTGATTAAAATGCTAGGAAAGAAAACTGCGTCTTAATGAAATACTTAAAAACTATATATATGTTACCATATATTTTAAGAGTTTTAAACATACTTATGTTTCATACCTAATATGCCATGGGATTACACAAAAAATAGGATCTGATGTAGTATCAGTTATATCTACGTACACAAGTGTGCAGTTTGAATATAGGCGTACATGTTCTGGATATCAAAATCGGATATACTTCGAACATCATTTTTAACCATTACCTTCGTTACATAACAAATATAATCAAATGAAAATCTATAGAATGATTAGAATTAGTATTAGCATTAATATGAATTAGTATTAGCATTAATATGGACTAATAACAAGAGTATACACCTTACAAAATGCTATCAAGCGATGATTGTACCATTATACATTTTGTATTTTACAACAGAACCGGTGACAAAATACGTTAACACATAAAATGTAAGCTATATTATCTTCCCAGAAACGTCACATATTCGCGCAACTTTTTTGTCACTTTGTCGCTTTTCCACCAAAGTCTAAAAATTACTCAATTTGCACAGATATTAAATGTAGGTATATTTATATTGCCCCAAATGACTCATAATGGGTGTCATCTTTCATCCTGAGTCAAAAATTGTTCACTACACTTGTCAAAGTTAAAGAATAAAATGAATTTTGATGATTTTTCCCATAAAATCAGTGTGTTTTACTCACTTTTTATCAAAGTTTATGCACATTTAGGGGTTTTAATGGTTTAAAAGGCACTCAATGTTGTATAAATAGTTGATTAAAGTCAACTTAGCCTGTCTTGCATAAACAACTAAGCCTATAGCACAAAGAAACATAGACTGCAGCTCTTACGCAGATGTGCGTACAAGGCAAACTAGGGTTTTCTTTAAAAAAATAAGGCTTACCTCCCCTTACTGAAATTTTAATATCTCTGCTCAAATTGGTCAGAATTGAATGGGAAAACTGTTTTCAGGTGTTGAGGACTCTATTTTATCATGAAAAGTCACCTTTGACTATAGGGCGTTGGGTGTGAAATCCTGCATTTTGTACCTTAAGATAGCAGTCTAAAAGTTTAAACCCGTCTAAATTTGAATTATTGATACTCTTCAGTTATTTCTGGATGAAACTGGATGTTTTTCTTCGTGAAATAACTTCAACGTACAATTGTATACTATTTTTAGTGAGCATATCAGCGCGGCATTTTCACGCAACTTTTTGGTCACTTTGTCGAGCTTCTACCAAAGTCTAAAAATCACTCAATTTGCACGGATATGAAATGTAGGTATATTCATATTGCCCCAAATGACTCATAATGGGTGTCATCTTTCATCCTGAGTCAAAAAATTTCACTACACTGGTCAAAGTTAAAAAATAAATATATGAATTTTGATGATTTTTCCCATAAATCAGTGTGTTTTACTCAATTTTCATCAAAGTTTATGCACATTTAGCGTTTGAAATGGTTTAAAAGGCACTAAATGTTGTATAAATAGTTGATTAAAGTCAACTTAGCCTGTCTTGCATAAACAACTAAGCCTTTAGCACAAAGAAACATATACTGCAGCTCTTACGCAGATGTGCGTACAAGGCAAAAAAAATAAGGCTTATCTCCCCTTACTGAAATGTTAATATCTCTGCTCAAATTGGTCAGAATTGAATGGGAAAACTGTTTTCAGGTGTTGATGACTCTATTTTATCATGGAAAGTCACCTTTGACTATGGGGCATTGGGTGTGAAATTGTGCATTTTGTACCTTAAGGGGGCAGTCTACAGTTATCCTTGAAAATCCCCAGGCCGACAACCACTGGTCTGCAAAACACCCTCAAAACAAGGCCTCCAGTCACAACCTGAAAATAGATTCAGACAATATTCAGTGCAGCTAATCAACAGCTTGAAATTAAAGCACAAAAGAATGCAGAAAATGCTCTTTAAATTTATATCTGGGGTAAAATAGACTTTTTTGGGGGGACTCGGAACTTGACCGTAAAAACACAATTTTTAGATAAAGCCGGCAATCGCATTTATCTTTCCGGGTAGATTTTCGCCACCTAGTCGACAACATGCTTTGCAGTATCAAAGCAAATGCTTTCAAACTGAGCCAAACAAAATGGGTCATTACCGTTGAACTTTTTGCACTGCTAACTTATTTAAACCCACCGTTGAAATCTGTCAAATGTCGACTGCTTCAAGCAGGAAATACATGTGTTTACTTCTCACTGAGCATGTTGTTGTTGGATAAAATCCAGGTCACTTAGTTTTGAATTACTGAAAACAAGTGAAATTTTTAGAATATTGACTATGTATACTTACATTTCAGCTTCTAGAGTGAAAAATCTATTTTTCTTAGGCCATACACCTTAAATTCCGGAAATTGACCGGTGCCAATGCGCAGATAAGGCTAAAAACTGTAGACTGCCTCTTTAATATAGCTGTCCAAAGTTTTTAACCAATATAAATTTGAATTATTTGTACTCTTCAGTTAATTCTGGATAAAAATGGGTGGTTTTCTTCGTGAAATAACTTCAACGTACAATTGTATACTATTTTCAATGAGCATATCAGCGCGGCATTTGCGCGCAACTTTTTGGTCACTTTGTCGCTTTTCTACCAAAGTCAAAAAATCACTCAATTTGCACAGGTATGAAATGTAGGTATATTCATATTGCCCCAAATGACTCATAATGGGTGTCATCTTTCATCCTGAGTCAAAAATTGTTCACTACACTGGTCATGTCTTGCATAAACAACTAAGCCTATAGCACAAAGAAACATAGACTGCAGCTCTTACGCAGATGTGCGTACAAGACAAAATAGGGTTTTCTAAAAAATAAGGCTTACCTCCCCTTACTGAAATGTTAATATCTCTGCTCAAATTGGTCAGAATTGAATGGGGAAACTGTTTTCAGGTGATGATCACTCTATTTTGTCACGAAAAGTCACTTTTGACTATGGGGCGTTGGGTGTGAAATTCTGCATTTTGTAACTTAAGGGGGCAGTCTACAGTTATCCTTGAAAATCCCCAGGCCGACAACCACTGGTCTGCAAAACACCCTCAAAACAAGGCCTCCAGTCACAACCTGAAAATAGATTCAGACAATATTCAGTGAAGCTAATCAACAGCTTGAAACTAAAGCACAAAAGAATGCAGAAAATGCTCTTTAAATTGATATCTGGGGTAAAATAGACCTTTTTTTTGGGGGGGGGCTCGGAACTTGACCGTAAAAACACCATTTTTGGATAAACCCGCCAATCACATTTATCTTTTCGGGTAGATTTTCGCACACAGTCGACAACATGCTTTGCAGTTTCAAAGCAAATGCTTTCAAACTGAGCCAAACAAAATGGGTCATTACCGTTGAACTTTTTTGCACTGCTAACTTATTTAAACCCACCGTTGAAATCTGTCAAATGTCGACTGCTTCAAGCAGAAAGTACATGAGTTTACTTCTCACTGAGCATGTTGTTGTTGTTGAATAAAATCCAGGTCACTTAGTTTCGAATAACTGAAAACAAGTGAAATTACTAGAATATTGACCATTTATACTTACATTTCAGCTTCTGGAGTGAAAAAAACTATTTTTCTTAGGTCATACACCTTAAATTCAGGAAATTGACCAATACGCAGATAAGGCTAAAAAACTGTAGACTGTCTCACAAGATTAATTGTTGTTTTCTTGGGAATATCAGAGAAGTAGATAAATACGTCTCTGATATATATATGTATATCTGTGAAATCTGTAAATTTACGAAATGCCTTTTTATCAGAAATTTCGCGAAATGACTCAAACTTCTGTCACAATATTACACAGTTTTACTACACGGCCGGTAGTCATGGGCCCCACCTCTTTTTGCGATGCATTAAAAAATGAGCCAATTCTACTTCCGAGGTGGCGCTCAGGACCGGATGTTTTTTAATTGTTTGGATAATTTTGCAGGGTGAGTATGTTTTATATGTTTTGTCAACATATTTCGCATTATTTTAAAAATCGGGCAATGTAGTGCCATTTAGCGAAGATTAATTGATCCATATATGTACAGAAACATACAATCACAACCGATTTGGAAACGCGAGGACCTTTATAAGTGGTGGCATGTTGTGGTTTTGAAAGCAAATCGATGTATTTTGCCTGTGTGACGAGCAAATTTCCAGTAAATTAAATCGTTATTGACATCAAACCAATGATTTGAACATGTACAAGTTGTTGCATGCGCACACAAATTGGCTTCTTGCCGATCTAATAGATTGTTCTGCATTCTTCAAAAAGAGATGGCGCCAATGCCTAGGAGGTGGCACCAAGGACAGGAGGTGGCGCCAAGGACAGGAGGTGGCGCCAAGGACAGGAGGTGGCGCCAATGCACGATATATGAATTAACTGTCGTATGACAAAAACATTATCACACAAATAACATTTGATAGATGATGTTCATTTTGAATATTTCTTTTTTTTTAGAAATATACATATCTATACAGAACACATGCACATTATTTAAAGAACAATATGTAAGTACTCAAATATGTAAGAAAACAACTCGATTAAAAAGTCAGCATTAACGAAGCAATATTTAAGCATTTTGTTCAAACTTCGTTTATATCAATGAAGATCGGCATTTACGCATTTGACCATTTTATATAACCTATGCACTAATTAAGTGTGTTCTCTTAAATGGAGCAGATTAGCCCTATACTTGCATTAATATAATCATTTGCCTGTTGTTGATGTTGCTAATGATTGGTCACGTGAAACTAACAATTTACTGGGCCTTAATGGTTGGCAGTATCAGGGTCACTTTGTTTCACACGCACTCTGTGTGTTGATGACGTATGCACAAAGTTATATTGCGGAGTTACTGTTGCAAGGAATCAAGCAGCATACGTTTTTCAAACTGTTCTTTTCCTGCATATTATTGGAATAAAAGAAGTTAAGGCTACACTTAAGATAAAATATATAGCATATGGCAGTTTCTAGGTCACGAATGACAAAATATACATGTTTATGCTCTTAGACATGTTGTCGTATTATGATATATTGCATTAGAGTTCTGAGGCATAATGTAAATAA
Source organism: Dreissena rostriformis (assembly GCA_007657795.1). Classification (NCBI taxonomy): domain Eukaryota; kingdom Metazoa; phylum Mollusca; class Bivalvia; order Myida; family Dreissenidae; genus Dreissena; species Dreissena rostriformis. The sequence continues at coordinate 108,386 of VMBQ01001729.1, forward strand.
GCTTCACTTTGGCGAGAATGTAATCTGCACCGCGCTTGATTTTTTTTCCGTCAAACATCAAAACATATGACATCGTTTCTTTATTATGTTTAGCTACCAGATCTATCATGTGTTCAATTAAGCCGGTGCTCACATCGCAATTTAATTCAAGCCAAGTGGATTAAACTGCGATAACACACTATTACTTGGACATGCAAAGTTTATTTTTGATAAACTCGGATGCAGTTGAGAATGTCCTTGTAGAATACATGTTTCGTGTTTTGGCCCTGCCATAAAACGTCAAAAACATCCCCCAAACAAGCGCTTTCCCAACCAGAAAAAAAACTTCATTGTTGTATCATTATAGCGCATGTTTCTTACATCATCACAGTCAAACCATTTGACAACATCTAAAAACAGTTTAAATGCAACATTGTCTAATGGAAATCGTCCACTTGATACTAATTTTAGAAACGACACAATTTCCCCATCGACACCTTTCTCACGGAGGATCTTCGTGGCGTCGTTAAATAATTCGTAGGTATTTTCATCTGCCAATAATTCCTCAAACGTATTATCTGGTTCAATAAGCGAAAAGTTCGATATTCTGCCCATTTCAGAGGTTGCATTATCTGCCGCGAAAGACGTTATTAAACGTGAGTTTTCCAAACCGTTTTATGAGTATAAGAAAGTCTCATCCAATGGAGAATTAGATTTTTCCCCTTTAAAACTTTCATATCGTTCTGACGTAAAGTCTAATTTTCTAGGTTGCTTTACCTTTGAATTAAATGGCGAACCGCATTGTCGTACGATTGATGACATTAATCTTGCTCTTTAATTTAGAGGAGAGTTGAAAATGGTAATACTTCTGTTATGTGGTGACTTACACGGAGTACTCGTGACAACGCGATTAATAGACGGGTTTCTTTCAGAGGTTCTTTTATATCTTTTGCGTGAAGCTAGGACCAAACCCCTCCGTTTCCTTCCCTTAAAAACTCCCATCTGTGAAAAAGGAAAATATTAAATACCGGTTACACAATATATGCGATATAAAACATTCTATATGTGTATTATTTACTAATGCAGCTCGTACGTAAGCATTGGTGAGTGGTTCAGGTTTTAATGTTGAGCAAAAATACGTTTCTTTCTTTCAATCATTTATAAAAATAAAAATAAAATCAGTAAATAAAAAACATTTAGTAAAAACACGAACATATTAACTCATTAAAATGCGCCTGTTTTAATATGTTACGTCTAAAGTTCATATTTAATTCATTCCACGAATATTTACTTTCAATCCTGGAATTATAATACGCAGAAACTGTTACATAAAATAGGTCACATTAAAATCTGCAAGATTTATACATTACCACCAATTCAGAGAAGTGCACACGACTTCAAGTACACCCCAAACAATAATCGGTAGTAACGAACGATTCAGGTTTAACCGCAAGCGGGATACGCAACCAACTGCTCATTTTTCATTTTTCTTTTAATGGTAGGCGGACGTATGAGGACCCATGGCTCAAGACCGGTGTCTTGGTGTCTTTATGACCTCCTGAAACCTCTAATTCTAGAGAAATCTACAAATATTCAACTGTTACTTTATCGTAAACGTTAAGTATTCTTTTGAGAAAACCATTTAAATCCCATGGTAAAATGTCCGGAACTAATGCCCCTTTCTATCTCAAGTCATCCGTCTGCTCTCATAAAACTCACTGAAACAAATAAAGCATAATAATAACCTTAAAAAAAACAAGGCATAAATAAATAAAACGATTTCAATAACGTCTACGCTCTACCCTGCTTGCCTGTCGAATGATCAAATCTGTGCACGAGGCAATCTTGATTTCCGTACCATTGCACATGTATCTCCTTCAAAACCTGTATAACCAGTTATTCATTCACACAACGATAATAAATACACATATTGCGTTACTTATTTAAACCGATATCGTTAAGGTTGCGTGAAATTCAGTACTGGTAGACGGGCAGGTATAGATGCTATTTATTCATAAAGGAGTAGTGTGTGCGCAGGTAAGTGTCCTTGTTGATTAATGAACAAATGTTTAACATGTTAATGCTAATGTTGTGCTGTCATTTTAGAAACAGTAGTTTACGATATGATATTTAGAACTATGGTTTGATAAACTATTCGTACATATAAACGTTATAATTGTAAAAAGTTAACTTATTTTAAACGTAAACACGTGATCACTGCTGTTTTTCTCCGCTTTGACATTGAACTATTAAGTAATGTTATGGACATAAATAAAGCGAAATTATTGTGTAAGTACATATGGGAATGTTCACCTTAACGTTCAGAACTGAGAAAGCCTCATATGACTTCGTTATTTGTTATGGTGACAAATATAGCTGTAAACGTTAGTTAAGTTTAAGATCATCAAAATCATCAATGTATATGCCGATGGTTTATACTACCCACTCTATGCATCGGAATTCATGCGTTGTGAGTGAATAATAAGGCATATCCAATACGTTTCGAAACACGCACGCAAAAATTGTATGACACTATAGTTTGGTGAACCTGCCTAAGATCACTATCAACTTTTATGCTTTTGCTGTAATCATACACGACTTAAACGGAACGACAACTGCACGTGATGATGTGGGATGGTTGGACAGTCTTTAAAAAAATAAAATAATAATAAAAAAAAATGGTGGTCGGGGGGGTGAGAGGGGGGTTAGTATGGGGTTTGCTTATTTATAAGATGATCTTTAAAAAAAAAATGGAAAAAAAAATGTGGAGGGGATTCTGGGGTGGGGCGTGGGGGATGGTTTGGGTGGAGTCTATTGTGGTATGTCAGGTTAGTGAGTTTTTGTCAAAGTATGAATCAAATCTGATCATAAATAAAGAAGTTATGGAAATTTTAGCACAATTTAATACTTTGACCTGGACAGTCAAGGTCATGCAAAAGTCAAGGTCAAATCGAACTTGCCAGGTACAGTGACCTCATAATAGTAAGAAAGTATTTGAAGTTTGAAAGCAATAGCCTTGATACATATAGAAGTAAAGTGAATCCAAACACAACATTTAAACAAATATTCAAAGTTACTTAGTCAAAAATGGCCATAATTCTGTCAAAATGCCAGTCAGAGTTACATAACTTTGCCTGCACAGTCCCCTTATGATAGTTAGTAAGTGTTGCAAGTATGAACCAAATGCATTGATACTTTAGAAATAAAGTGGACTTAAACACAAAACTTAACCAAATTTTCAATTTTCTAAGTATAAAAAGGGCACATAATTCTGTTAAAATGTCAGACAGAGTTATCTTACTTTGCCTGGCCAGTACCTTTATGATAGTTAGTAAGTGTACCAAGTTTGACTGCAATAGCTTTGATACTTTGTGAGAAAATTGACCTAAACACAAAACTTAACCGGACGATGACGACGCAGACGCCCACGCCGACGCAGACGCCGACGCAGACGCCGACGCAGAAGCTCAGGTGATGACAATAGCTCATTTTTTTTTCTAAAAACATAGATGAGGTAAAAACCCATTATAATTGCAAGCTGTGGTTTTGTGAAGTATCGGATATCAAATTACGAGTTATGGATAACTACGCGTCACTATTATATGTATAGAGATATATGCAGTATAGGTCTACTGATCAGCGAGTTCTATAATGTTTTACAAGATCATACGCCTGTTTTAAGTGTATTATACTATGCTTAACAGCTACACACTGCCGAAACAGCAGATAACCGAATATTATACTAGTAACCTAGTCTTTAAATGCTATTAATGTGATATTCTGCCAAGCTTTACTAACGGCAAAAATATATTTCCTTTATTTTAATGAAAACATAACTATGGTATTAGTGCAAGCAATGCTATCATGGCTTTACCTTTACAAAATAGGGTATACATGTATACCATGACGTTGCATTCAATAAAAGCAATTCGGTTCCGTTACTTGTCCTTAATAGTGTTATATGACCTCTGAAATAGGCCGACCGACATTGTGTTTTATGTTAACTCAATTCCAATTTGATTACTATACAAACACGGTTAAAATAACACGGTCCAACAATAAAGTAAGGAAGCTTGCCTAACCAGTAAAGTTCTTACAATACAGACCAATACAGGTTTATACAAATTTACTCTTTCACTTCCGTACGTTTTTCAGAAAATATCTTTTACATCTTGCAATCACTACAAATTCAAAGTCATTGTCTATTGAGAGTTAAAATATAATGTGAGTTTTGGATAAAGATCGAGTTTATCATGCGAGGCTTAGAACCATGGTTGTGTGAGGCTTGCCGAGCGCTACCATGGTTCGAGCCGAGCATGATAAACTTGATATTTATCCAAAACTCACATAATATTATATTTTTCCTATTATTTCCTCCCTTTTCCAGTAATAATCATCAAATATCGCATTTTTTGACGATTTTGTTCTTCCGTAGTTGACAAAAAAAGATTCTGCAATTTTTGGAAAACCCAAAAATGATCTCAAAATAGCGATAGCATATAGCTCAAAATTATATGCTCGTTGTTATCCTAGTGGAAATAATCCAACTCCCAGCTGTATTGACCCTCCGGGTCGCTGGGTGTAGAAACCGCTAACGCGATTAATCATAGAAAATTTTGCGCCGAGAATCCGGGCGGCACTTTATCGGTAAAATTAGCAACATAAACTATATTCTGGCATAAATAACAACAAACATATCATAAATATATCACTAATACGCAATTTAAAACAACGTAAGTGATATGGTGTGCTCACATAATAATGGTATAAATCCAAAGTTTCAAACAACGGTTCATTTAAATGTGTAAGTTTTTGCAATGGACACATCCGAATATTCCGAATTCGAAAATACGCTATCGACTAGCTCCGGAATCATCCGCGAGATAGATCTCGAGTCTAATCAACCAATCGTAATACACCGACTATATCCGAAACCTCCGTACAATTGATCTAATTTTAAATTCAAAATTTCGGCTTTCGGTTTGTTACGTTTTTTTTATCAACTTAATGTTTTGAGCATTTATCAACAAACAACACGCAAATTGATGTCGATGGTAACAGGTTTTGTGTTTGTTACAATATATTAGGTTGATTCGAGTTGATTTTGTAGGAAACCTTGAGACTTAATTTTTTACATGAAAAACGCGGTAATGATGAAGAACTCGCAGGTGTGTGAATGTACTCATAAAAGCTCAGAGCATTCAAGAAGAACTAGTTGTTATCGTATCGATTTTCATCTAGTAAAATGATAAAACAGTGTCCGGTTCAAGCACGTCATTTTACGTGTTAACGCATGTTGCATTGGAAATACCCCTGTCCTGACTTGACGACAATAGCAATCAATATTAAATATACTGATATCCCACTTCATCATTCGAAACATGTCAAACGTTTGTGTTTATCAACATTTATCGTCACAACAGTTCAGAATTCGCTTTTAGAAAAATGTTTAAAGTGTATTTATTCATGAAATTCTTATTAAATACTGAGTAATCTGCAGTTTTTACATATAATAATAACACAATATATAATATTGTATAACAACACAAATTGAGCGTGTATAAGTGTTTTGTAAATACACGAATCACTTACATGTAATAAGTACTGCACACAAATACACATCTTAGCTGCTGAGAGGTGTTCTGAACATCTAAAGGCATTAAATTCAAACTTGTGTCGAAACAACTGTTAAATATTTCTGCTATGATAAGTGTTGTACATATTTAGATATTTTAGTTTATTTCATTTGTCAAAGTATGACGTTTTAACTTTCCATCTTTTTGTATGGGAAATTCCAATGAAGAAAAACTATGACCATACATGTTTAATTAATAAGTTTGGTTTTCCACGTATGCTAAAATAGAGAAACTATGTTCTGTGCTTATCAAAACAAAACATCGAAACTGTAGTCAAAGGGCAACTTAGACTTCAGTTAAACAAATCATAAACATAGCCAAATATGAGGTTTGCGTGGAGGGCTTCCATCGACATAAAAATCTCTTTAACATTCTTATAGTTGTCGCACATAAAAACAGTTCCTCAAAGAAGTTTTTTTTTAAATTAGGAATGTCACGGTTAATGGTTAGATTAGAAAATACTTCATACCAGAGATCTTCACCTGTGCATACAAGTTGTAGGCATACCCGCGAAACACAATCAATATATACTCAAAATAGGAAATATATTTAAACCGATATCGATTAGGTTGCGTTACATTCAGTACTGGTAGACGGGTGGGTAAAGATTGAAATGTATTCATGAAGGAGTATTTTGTGCGCAAGTTAGTTTACTTGTTGATTAAAGAACAAATGTGTTACATGTTATATCTTATTTGTGCTGTCGTTAACACTATTTTACGGTATGATCAGTAGAAATATGGGTTGATACAATACATTCATATGCATATTAAATGTTTTGATTATGTAAAATTGCAAATATATATCAATGTATTTCCATGCATTTTTCTTTTGTATTGACATGTCACGTAATACATACAAAACAGATATAGACACAATTTAGATTGATAAAGTATATAAAATAATGTTAACACTATCTTCGTAGAACAAATAATAAATCGCACATAAATTAGAAATATAGATCATGAGTATTTCATTTAAATGATTATTATTGTCCCGGGGGGGGGGGGGTAACTTCCCAAATTTTAGGGTAGGGATGTCCCGCTGAGACTTCCGAAATGTGACCCATTTTTATACCTAAACTCTGATAAAGTAGACCCATTTTGGTACAAGATTTTGAAAAAGCAGACCCATTTGTATACGATACCATTGAGAAATGGACCCATTTCAATACTAGAATTTGATAAAGTGGATACATTTCATACTAGAATTGTAATCTCTATCATATCAATACAGTATACTTATTGAATTTGCTATTATATGTGTTGTTGTTTTTTTAAATTTATATATGTATCATACCCATTTTGATACTGATACTTTCAAATCTATATGCATTTATATACACATGTACAAGCAAATTTCTGATTTCAATACCCATATCTATACTTAGATGCTCAAAACCATACCCATATCTATAATTTTAGTCGAAAAACACACCCCATACATGTATTTGCGGCACACCCCTATTTACCCGTATATAGGAAGTTACCCCCCCCCCGGGATTATTGTATGATTGAGTGAACACTATTATCATATTAGATGTTAAAATCATACGTAAATTGTGTAGAAATTATCTTTAAAATAATTATTATTGTATGATTGAGTGAACACTATTATCATATAAGATATTAAAATCATATGTAAATTAAGTTTATAAAACAGAACTGTATATGTTAAAGAGTGTAGAAATTAGCCTTAAAGAATATGTACAATTATAATTATAAAATTAAGGTATAAGATAATTATTATTTAATTATATACAATATTTTTTTCGTTCTATACATAGATGGTGACGTCACTGCGTTATCGTTCTATACATAGATGGTGACGTCACTGAGTTTTTGTCACCTCTATACTAGGATGCATCACATTCCCCTGATTTGGGGATTTGTGCTTCCGTCAAAATAGTTACGCGTAGGAATGAATATTTTTTTATTATGAGAAAAACGGTGTTAAATATGTGTTTAAAATGGAATGTTGTTTAAAGAAATGTTATTAAATTATGTTAAAGGGTGATTTCAAATGTCTGTAAAGAAAAATAGCAATCATTAGAAACATATGTTTATCTGTCCTACTTTCGCTTTCGCCATATTGAAAAAGTAGTGCTACCCACAATTCCTTTCGCGCTAATACATTAACTGGTTCCCCGTTGAATATAACCGTTGACTATAATATACAGAGAGTAACGATAGATAAGGGGAGGTAACCAATCTAGCTAATACACAGGTCAGTAAGACCGGTGTGTACACAATGATATTTTTTTAAATAAAATGTTGCACAGTACAATTTAAATACCGATTTCGTGAATTCGTATTAAAAGTTATTTTGTTTAAGTTTCGAAAAATGTCCGATCAAAGTACGTATCAATCTCTTGCACGACGGTTACATTACATTTACGTGTATGTGAGAGCAACGAACGACAACTCTGCATGGAGATTGAGTACGTATACGTAATGACGCGTGACCAGCGAACCATTGAGGCAAACGCTTCTCGTTTCAGAGGGTGCACTGTCAATTAATATTCATAACACCGAGTCAATGTCGACCGTCTTTTCTATTAATAGACCATTTATGGTGTTAGCAAGCAAAAATGACCGATATATATTGTAAATTTCATCGTAGTAGACGGGTTGTTTCCCGGCTATTGACATGTTTTTTTTACGATACGGTAACGATGCACTGATAAGAAATTTCCGGTTGTATTTCCGCAACATTTGGTATAAAAAGGACGTATAGAAATCGTAGCAGGATAGAGTTCTAGGTGCATTGAGACTATGAGTATCTTGATTATTGTATTAACTGAAATCATTATTTTACTTGGGTATTTAAAGAAATTGAAATTATGTAGAGATTTTTTATGTAGAGATTATGTAGACGTTTTGCTATGCAACGGGTACATCGTACCAGCTTTACTCGTAAAACGGAGCACGAAACATCATTTCTGGTATCATAGCGGATTTCGATTGATTGTTTGACCTTTCAATCTGGATTTTCGAAAGACCAACACATTGAAACATCCACTTTGCCTTACATCACTTTTTTCTCGTTTACGCTTCACCAGTTGCGCGTTTGCAATCTCCCCGAATAATCATTCTGTTTAAACGAATATAGCTTGTTTGTCATTATGCTTAACGTATTATACATATCATAGATATCCCAGATGACCCGACACTATCGCGTAATGCTCCAATCTTAACTGTTAACAGTCTGTGTTACCAAATGACTAGAATCAGCATTAATACTTTTTATTCGATGTGTTGCTTAAAATCACAATTGAATACGGAATACAATCAAGAATTGTGCCTGATAATGGGACCTTTTGTAAGTACTAAAATACGCCAAACCACAAACAACTACGGTATAAAACACACCAATATAGTCCGTACCACAGGGTTGAGTTTAAAGAACATTGAGTATTGTTACGATATGTATGACGGAAATAGGAAAGCAGCAGAGTCGTATATGGCTATGCTAAACTTAAGACACACGGCCATATAGGCAGTTGAACTATAACCAGCTCAAATCCTATCAAGGGGCAATTGAAAATCGAAAAACTATAGACTATCAAAATATATCACCAAAAGTACAATTATATAATTACATTTTTACTACATTTCAGTAAGTCTTCAGATTGTTGCTAGCCACTGTATCTCCTTTCAGTAAATAACTGGAATGACCATTCACGTGATTCTTCCTCTCAGATAGCAATACCATGAGTCCTTACTGAGATTGACATGTCAATGTCAATGCTTATGAAACATGTTGTCAAGTAATTGGGACTGTGTTATCAGTTAGAATTATTAAAAATAAACAATTTTAAATGTGTATTAAACTGAATCTAGAATGTTTAAACCCTGATTAAATACATACATGTTTGATCATTCATATCTAAAACAGGTCTTGTCAACATAGGATGACATATGTCCCCTTTTTCCACGTTTTTCTAAACCTAAACGCAAAGTGATTTTCCACATTTTTCGAAACCTAAACGCAAAGTGTGACGGAATTTCAAACGGATAGACAGACGGAAAGACAGACGGACAGACAGACGGACAGACAGACAAACGGACAGTTCGATCACTATATGCCCTCCTTCGGGGGTGCATACAAAATGAAATTTAATAAATATTATTTATTTAATCTTTGTGAGATGACTTGCAATGTTTTGATTATGTCTTAAACTCCGAACATAAGTGCACTAAAGTACTTGATTAAAGAGTCATCAACACAATAGGAGAGTTAACCGCTGCGATGAGTTGGACAATCTTAAATTGTCTACCTTTGATATGCAATATTTTCGCATTGAAAAATAAACACTGACTGTTAATAGGTCATTTGTATTACAATCCGTGTTTGATGCATATTATCAAATAATATCGAGATCTACGGATGTAGTTATGTTGATGGCTAATCAACGTAAGTTGTTTGTAGTATAACACTGAATGTCCATGTGATTAACGTACATGTTTATCGGTCGTATTACATGAATGCGGTTTCGTTTTTTAAACCTCCATTTTCTAAACGACAATGGTTTAACTTTAATATCAACCGACTTTGACAATATAAAAATTACATAGTAGTTAATCAAATAAACTTAACGTTTTTTAGTTTTATCAATAATATCTATTTCTGTTTTCAGACAAGTACATGTGAATGTCTTTGCTGCAACTAGTTTAGTATAATGTAACCTATATTGTGCGCATGCGCTTCGATTGGTTTTTTTACATGCGGTATTGGCAGCCATTTAAAGAAATGTGAAAACAACACATAAATCTTACTGTACGTTCTAAATAATAGAATTTTTCAACAGCTTGGTCGAGTATCGAAGTAAATTTATATTAATGCACTTGGATATAAACTGTGAATACCGTATGAAACGTATAGATGATGCTTTTCTGCATTTATTAACGACTGCAATTGTCTGTGAAATACCATTGTTTTTTACGGTTATAAAATTGTGTATTTCTAATGATATTTGGGTATAATACGCGTGTCTGGATTTATTAGATATATTATATGGTTGTTTTATATTGTGCATATACAATGGATAACCTATGAGGGCTTTGTGTGACGATTCAGAATGTATTTTTTTAAAGTGCAAATATTTCAAGGGAGACAACTGTTACAAGTTTCAGATCAGCACAAATTACATAATTAACTCCCTTTCTTTACGGGCTTAATGAAAATGCTTTGTACATGTATAATACTGTTTTAGCTGTGACAGATCCATGTTACTGTTTATTTGGTTTTGTGCATAATACAATCTTCTCCTTGATAATTTGTGTTAATGAAGATTGATTGTCTTTTTGCTCCATACTACTACTTGTTTGCAGTATTAATAGTGTTATTGTACTATTGCATTCAATTCGATGCACAGTCATGTGATGTTGGTCTGTCACTGCTTTACAGGGGTTGAATTTGAATTACACTCACTTTAGTCATAGCTTTTCAATTTGTATCATATTCAGTCTGTTTATAATACTTTACAGCAAGTGTATGTCTTAAGAGTTGTACTAAGATTGTCCTATTGTTTGATTTCAGTTTTTACGGTTTGATGAATGGCAACGAATAAACACAAACATCAGAAACCAGTTATTTCTCATTATATGACCAAGTGGTAGTTGACAGTAAAAACTCGTCTCATGGATGGTTCAACCCAAACAGACAAAGAGAATATTCCCGATACTAGTGAACAGGACCAACCTACGCTGGAATCAGGCCAAGAACGGCCGCAGAGAACCAGAATAACCACAGAAAGGATGGCAGAATATTTAAAGGATCTAGAACAACAAAGACAGAGGTAATTTNATCTTTAGCTAATGAAATAAACTGGAGCTTTTATCCGACGTAATACTTGTATATGCACAACTTAAAGATTTTCTAGCCACGGATATTCTGTTTTGTTGGATAAACTTAGGCAGTGATGTGTTGTCTATAAAATTCATGTGATATAATTATCTGCGCTATTGTATGTGTAATTGTTTCTGCTGTTTATGTGTTTGTTTATTACTATATTCGTGTATGTTATGTACTTTTTGTCATCCCCCCCAAAACCCAAACGTGGATCTTCATTAAACATATAGTGTTTACCTTTACGCATTATGGTTACGTACACCACAATTAATGGCTAGTAATTACTTTTGAATATCTTATCACAATTTCTACATCTGGTCAAGCTATAGAACATGTTAATAAGATAAAGCATATGCTTTCACACTCACTGGGTTATTCATTATACACGTGATTCGTAATTATCTTTTAAATTATTTACCATGCAACCACCGTGGTCGCGTTGGACAGTTTTTTCAAGATGCATCTACAACCAATCACGTATACTGAGTATGAATAGGGATTCTCCGATTTTATTGAAAACTTTTTGTTACGTAATGACCAAAGTCCACGGTAATTTTTGTAGTAGTATTGTTATTCATCTAAAGCAACATTAACCCTTTGTCAATATTCCGATACTAATTTCACGTTAGTGTATATAACAGATAATGGCCGTTTTCAACTGGGGAATAGTTTAGCTACGATTGCAGTCTTCTATTGTTAACGCAAATGATCAGATACCCTGACTTCAATTTACTGCGGCTATTGATAATATGTATGCTGTTTCACGTTATGCCGTCGTTATGTTAACAATTCTCACGATATCGATGACGAGTAGGTCACGCGTGTTGTCTATCGTATTATTTCTTAAAATGTAACCCATCATTTGTAAAATATTGCAAGATATGTACATTTCCAAAAAGGAAATTCATTCCTGCGTTTAAAAAGACTGAGTTCATGGAAATCGCTGCACAATTGATGAAGTAATGGCTGTTCAAAGTGATGCACCCTATATTCGGGTCATTTTGAGTTGAATACCTTGTATATATAGTGAATTTTGTTTTGTCGTTATAATTTGATTTATTTCGAGTAAAAATGATGGTTTTACTAAATACTTTCATAGCCACACGCTAACCGCCTCTGGTTCACGCTACTTAATAACTTAAATGTTTTAAATTTTTACTAAACCTATATAATCCAACTGTCTTATCTGCAATATGTTTCATTGTGTATTGCTTATCCTTGTTGTTTTATGTACTTTAGCAGTCCTGTCCAGCATGTTTCAAAACGTTGCACGAAATGTAATTATTTTTTCAATTACCTCACGACCATTCAGTCATTTATGTTTTTGTGCCATTTTTTTACCTTATGAGTAACGATTTTGGTGCATACTGAATTACCGTGGAATTATTTAATTCAAGTGATATTGTTGCCGTAAAACAATCGTGTACGTGTGGAGTACAACACACGAATTTTTATTAATATTTTTGTTCTGACTCTAGCGTGCATTTTACCCAGGCTGCATTATTCGACCCCTATATCTTCAAAATGAATCTCATATTAATTGACGCTTTACGTTTTCTTTAACTTTTATCAGGGGATCATGACCTCTGCCTAATTAACATGTGGACCAAGCGAATCACCATTTTCATGTATGTATGTATGTATGTCAACATCATAATATGTCAATGCTATTCCAAGGGAAATGACCCTCGATAATGGTGTAGAACTTTAGGTCTAACACTTTTTCATCATAATATGTCAATGTTATTCCAAGGGAAATGGCCCTCGATAATGGTGTAGAACTTTAGGTCTAACACTTTTTCCATTATGTATGTATGGGCCAAAGGTATACATTTGTAATAATGCCATTGTTTGCTTTTGGAAATAACATATGTTTAAAGTAAAGCAACGAATTTTCGAGTTTAAAACACGAGACAACACACAGATTTAGACATTTAGAATGCAGCAGGTAAATAAAGTTATTTAAATCAACAACTTATAAGGAAACAATTACTAAGCTGTGAAATACAGATCATTCATAAAATAAGAAATGCATTAACAATGAATAAACAAAGTAGTATGACATGACGGTGTTGTTCTGACGGGTTGCATTGAACCAGTTGATTATGAGATGCTGTATTCCAAGAGCACGCACATAATATTTATCGTATTTCTCATTCACAATTATGGTGTAAAACTTTCTTTTTTTTTTTTAGAAATAATCATTGTTAAAACTGTACAAAGAGTTACCATAATTCGTAAAGAAACTGCATTCTGCTCTGAATTAATATTCGGTCCAACCTACGTTACCTTGTCAAAGCAGACTGTGTTGATGCTGCCACAGATGTTGATGCTGCGGGGGCTAATGCAGTAGATCCGGGCGTGTTTCATGCGGCTCTGGGCGAACACGATCCCCACAGAGAGCGCGGCTGGAAGTGCCGGGGGTACGGCGATGGTGATCAGGTCCAGGGATCGCTTAATTATGTCTCCAACTTCATTGTTGCGACGTTCCTGAATATAATTATAATGCATAACCATTATTAGAACACACTTTTCAACTGTCGCGTCAGAATATTCCAAGACCTTCGGTAAATACCTATCTCAATCGAAAGTTCCCGTAATTGAGTAGCCTTTTTAGAATGTTTGAATTGATGTTAAAAATTGCATACACATGTCATTCCAATAGCTAAACATACTTAAATACGTTCGCAATATGTTCATTCATCTGATTAACTTGCTAACTAAAATGCGTCATTGTAGCGTTTTTAAAATATGGACCTTGCTCCGGAAATGTTGGGTTTTGTTTCCGGAAACTGTTGAAGTATTTTTTCGATTTGTATCATTGTATACTTACATCAAACGTTAATATTCAATTAACATTTCGTTAAGTCTCGAGTCCAGATTCCGTATTCATCGACCGATTCTTAGAAATAAGAATACAGAATAGACTTAGAACCAAGAAAAATACATCCAGCGTTTGAATATATAAGGCTACCACAGGTGCTAATGTCCTTAACATAATGTTCTACATGAAGAATAATGAAGGCCAAGTTTGACTCAAAATAAAAGCAATTCTTGAAAAATCCAATTTAAAGAAGATTCTTTATTTGTATACTTGATTCTTAGAATTGGTTGGTGAATACGGGCCCTGGGTGATCCACGCAATGACCATGATGACCGTCCCACCTGCCTATTTTGAAGACACCGTTACCTCTGAATTGCAATGTTTACCGATTATATTTAGTTAATATGTTATTGTGCAAGTATGATATAATCATGCGTTGAGCTTAAATATATATATTCATAACGTGTTGTCTAACTCTTTTTTTTGTCATGACACGGGCCAAAAAAGTGACCAAGAATCAAAATTTGAATCGCTTACACAGTTTTTTGTAATTTTATTTCGTTATTTTAATGCAGTGTTGGAAAGGACTTGGGCCATATTCCGGACCATCAGTTTGATGGTATACAAGACTGCCTGAATTGAAGTCATCACAACTACTGTACTCGAATTCCTTGGTCGAGGCCGTAACACCGACAGAATCATGTCTGAACCATTGGTGGCTTTGAAGGTTAGTGCACTTATTTGTTCATGTATTCTTCAAGGCAGTGAGGTTTTTTTTCCAACCTGATATACTTCTTGTTGACTATTGTAGAAAAAGGAACAGTTTTACCCGTGCTGGGGTTTAAACACATTTTTAATAAATTTCTAAGCATGACGATTTGATTGCGGCACAACATATTTTATATAGAACAAAGAAGGATCTATTTGCGCATGACTTACATAAATTCGCCCTAAAATCAACAAAAGGTTGTAAACAGGCGCCATCAGTCGTTATAACGCAATGGAAGTTACCTTATTTTGACCATGGTATGTACTTGTAGTAGTAACAGTATGAAGAAGTTGAACGACATTTAGTACAAATTAGGGCATAATTCTGCTAAAGGTCAGAATTACGGAACTTGTTCAGTGACTTCACGCTATGGCCCCTAACATATGTGTGAAGTTTCAATTGAATACATGTAGTAGAAACAGTTATATGGAGAAGTTGTTCATTAAACTTAACAACACAAAAAGGGTAATAATTCTATCAAATTGCAGGTCAGATTTATTAAAATTGGTCAGTGACCTCACACAATTATAATGAACACATGTAGTTTCAATTGAATAACCGTAGTAGAAACAGATTACTTTAACGAGGGAGTTTCGCGGACGCCGACACTTTGATTTAGTATAGCTCGGACTATTTGGAATGAAAAGTCGAGCTAACATGGCAAAGGTTTAGCGATTCACAGAAGGCCTACCGCAAATTATATATAAGACAGCCCGGTGAACCCTTGGATCGACGTGTTTTCACCATTACAAATACGAAAAGTTGCTAAAAAATAGAATACGCTTAAATAACGAAAATAACCTTTTAACACGCATTTGAAGAATTAACAAACAAAAAATGGCGCGGGAAAGTGCTACTTGTCGTGAGATTTAGCACAATTAAAAACTTAATTACTAGTTACTGTATACGGTTAGTCAAATATGTGAAAAGAACAATTAACAACAAAACATACATAAAATATACAAAATATTAAATGGAACGGAATTTGAATTATCACAACAAGTGGAGTTCTTAACAAGTGAGTGTTAATAGACTTTTGACATCAATAAATGATCAATGCGTTAAATGTTCAACTAGTCTACTGAAGATTTACTCTTGAAACAGATGACACGTCAAACTGGGTGGGGAAAACAGATGACACGTCAAACTGGGTGGGGAAAACAGATTAACAGTTGCATTGTGTCGCATGTGTGATGCGGGTTTGTATTGATTGTAGAAGACAAACGCGGAATTGAAAATAACATTTATAACTTAAAACGGAATACTGTCCATGTGTAGCAATGAAGAAATCGGTCGGTTGCATGACGAATTCTAACCATATGACGTGGATGTATTGCTTCAGTCGATGGATTAAAACTCGTTAAAACAGTGTATAATAATTGTCAATAAGATTTGTTGTACAATAAGGTGTTTAACTTTGTTGCAACACAACGAAAATACCATCTCTAAAAGAAAAAGAACTTTAAATATCACAATAGGATAACTATGGATTGTTGATTTTAAACTTTAAAATTGTGCATTTAAACATGCAAGTTATTGTTAACAGTAAATTGTAAAGATTGCCTTTGACACAATTTATTTAATTTTTAATAACATATTAAAATGTGTCGAATACTTGTTCACTCATGTTAACTGTGTGTAATTATTTAGCTGGTGCCATAGTCAAAACTGATGAAATCGTCCATTGTTCATCAACGCCTATGATCCAGATCGATTTTTTGTTTACCTTTAAAGGTTTCACAATTGTAATACATTTCGATTTTCTGTCCTTTCTTCACATATTTCCTATTGCAATGGTATTCTGCATCTAACGTTAAAGAAAAATTGCCGAATGATTAAGGATTCTTAGACATTTCAACTTGCCAACCTTCAATGTTTTTCCCACATTTTTTTTCATTACCATTTAATTACAAAATTCACTCTAATGAACATATATATTGATTAAGCTTATTTTGGTATGAATTTAAACCTGAATGCGAAAGACGAAAAAATCTTGTCGGACATGAGCTCCGATAACTTTTAAAATTTATCGGACCTCACCAGATTTTATCGGACTTCGTTCTTCTTTAATTGTTACGTCACCAGCAAAGACAGCAAGTTCGACTGGTTGGTAAAACTTATTTTAAAGTTAAAAAATCTGTCGAAGTAAAATAAACATAAACTAGTCCGTTTTTTTTTTACATATTCCTAGTTTCGTGTTCATTTTTAATCAAAGATTTACATATTTTTTTTTTGTCGGACACGAGGTCAGACTATTGCGGAAATATTATCGGACCTCGTCAAATTTTATCGGATTTATCCGAGGCCCTACGTCTTTCGCATGGGTTGAAGGCTTTACGTATTTATGGTAATAAATTAGGCGTAACAGGTTGAGTAAAGAAAACATCCGTACACAAGTGCTGTGAACTCCCATCAGAAAACCAGAAAAATAGCATTCTCAAGTCATAAGTTTGTTTTTTAAGTATTTATTTTAAAAAACTAACGGCAGAAGAAAAAACAAACTTTAAGCATAGAAATTTTTTATGTTGTATGCTTGATCGGAAAATAGAAAATGTTTTTTAGTTTCACAGCAGAAATGCCAGCTTCACTTCACAAGTGCACTCACGATTGCACAAAGGAATATGCCATAACCATGCTGCAGTTGAGAATTGTAGATTTTGTATAAACTTATGAAAAATATCGTACTGATATACTAAAACTATCATAAACTGCTTACAAGTATGAATACCATGTAGTAAATGATTTGAAAACGAATGCAATCGGGCCCGAAAGATGGCAAGGCCAATACTTAAACAGGGGCTGAACATGCCTTGCACAATAATAACGTGTTTTTTATACTGAACTCAATTCTGTCTGTCGTTAATAAATATATATATATATATATTTAAAGTGGTAGATATGTGGGGTTTTTTTTATTTGAAATTTTAAAAGGAAATTTGATGAAGCTTTTTTTTTATATATATAACATCACGCATATGAAAAAGTCATGTAAATATATGTATACATAGTTTTATAATACTTCATGTCAAGACATTGTAGTGATTGTGTGTATTACATAAATCGTCGCGTCCTTATAAGTTTATAAATACGTAATAGCGGAAAAATAAACGCAATAATTATGATAGAGATGCCTAGCCGATACTGTGTATTTTATTAACACTGAGTTGTATAACTTCGGCAATTTCCGTTATCATATTTGATCCATGAATTGTCAGGTAAATTACCAAATTGAAACATGGTGGGAAAACAATAGCGAGCATTAATTAGATGTATGTTGTATCAGACACGTGTGTCCGTGTATCTAGATATTTATGTTAAATTATATATTATACGCATCGTTCGTATTCACAGTTCAAAGTGAATGTGTTTAACTTTATTGCATCTCCTTATTTAAACAAGTATGTAAATTAAATTCTCCAACAGTTGCCTAAAACATAAAATAAGAAAATTTATTTTGGCAGTCAATGTTCAGGCTCAAATAATTATCGCAAGAAATCTAGGTCAAAACCCATATGAAGTACCTTTACCGTAATATAACTGTAGCAATGCATCCATAAAGGTCATTACATTTCTATTCCAAATAGAACTCTATTTAACATACCATTAAAATGACTGTATAAATGAAGCCCACCACAGCAAAACCGCACAATATGCCCACGAAGATGTAAGTGTCTCTATTAAACCGGAAGTCCACGGGCTTTGGATACAAGATCGAGCGAACAAGTTCCCCTTTTGCAGTGCTAAATGCTGTAAAATAAAATTGAATGAACAATGTATCACTATGTTCTCAAAAGTCATATAACCGACACTGTAGCAAATCTGAACCTTTTTAGCAATGGTAATTTTCTTTTAACCCATTTCTTTATCATCAAGTTTCTATTTCATAACGACACTACTATGATTGTTACAATAAAATAAAACAATGGAGCGGGTACCTAATGCTCACTACCTATCAGGGAAAACGTATTCAAACATAATCTATAAAATATTATATTTATTTAATAAAAATCATGAAAAATATTGTATGTTAATAATGATGATAATACATATGCATGGGTATTGTCAAAATGTGTATTTGAATTATTTCATTTGTTTGTCGTTTGAAAACAAAATGGTATATGAACTAATTACATAATAGTTACACTTAGGACAGATTCTGTACATGAAGGTTAATTACAACTACACATCAGTTGTCTTTTTTTAATGTTGTATTTATACATGTCCCAATTTACGCTGAACATAAGACAATCAGCTTATAACATCTTAGTTTTGACTTTTATATCAAGTGACAGTGTTACTCACCTGTTCTGAAGACAACAGCCTTGACCTTGTGACCTCCATAGTAGCGAGTCTGTATGACCTTGGTACCGCAGTACAGGATGTGACGTGCATGGTCCTTGACATTGAAGTACACCTTACTGTCTTCATGCGTGAAACGCGGATTCGGGAGGGGTGTCTTTGTTATAGGAATACTTTCGCCTTTAAAGGAAAATATGCGTGTACATTTATACAAGGACTGTGTTGCTTTTTAAACCAGAAATGGTAAAAATATATAAAATAGCTTTGTGAAGAATATGTGTGATACCACTTATAGGTCCGTTGTACCCTTTCAACAAGAGGTGGTAAAAAGTAAACAGAAGTCCAGTTATGAAAGCCTACACATATGCAGTTTTTTTTTAATGGAAGGCGTGCCTTTGTCTTACGACGTTTTTGGTGAAATAATCAAGTTCCATTGTACTCTTTGCTAATGCTTTTTCTCATCATATTTTCAAACATTTTTTTTACTACATATAATTCAAACAGTTTGGGCTATTGTGTGTTGCTGTATGCTTCATTTACGTATGCACCTACTAACTTAATTAATTCGTTGACGTATCATGAGAAGGAGTCATTAGTTTTGACAATTCGTCCGTCCCTTCGTCCTTGTCTATGCGACAAATCGGGAAGTATTGCAGATAGTTCGATGAAGCTTGGTATGCTTAGAACGACACTATTCCGAAAAAAAAAAGAAATCACTAAAAGATCCAAACGATATTGTCATACAGCTTGGTATAACATTTATACTGATGACAGGATTATACATGGTCATTAATTTCTCCAAAGGTAAAAAGTCACAAAAGTCAGGTGAGAGTTACTAAAAATATGATTATAGTATAATCATCATACTTATACATAAAACTGCAAGGATCGACATTAATTTTGAGCATGAATGATGAAGTTTACCTTTAAGCGATGGGCACATGTCTTGCGCGCAACAGGTTTAACCAAATGCTGAGTATTTAAGGCTTTTTTTAAATTTCCGATGAATACAGAAGTTACAGACCGGTCAAACTAAAGTATTGCAAATGTTAATGTGTCCTCTAAATGGAACGGTGAGATAGAGGCAAGGGTATTAAACACAACATACCGTCTGAATGCGATGAACATTTGTGAAACGTTTTGTGAAAATTGCATACTGAGTGAATGAAATAACAGTCCGGAAAATATGTAGTATGCCCGAATTTGACATTTGACCTCGTTATGTGATATTGACCTTTGACCTAGGAACACGGGTCTTAAACGCCACACACCGTCTCCAAATAGTGAACATTGTGTAATTCATTATAAAACAAGAGTTCCGAGGTCGGAGACATATGCCCCCTAAACAGGGCCTTGATTTTCACACTTATTGTGACAGTGACCTTGACATTTGAACTGTTGACCCCAAATTCAATAAGGATCATCTACTGTCCAAGGCCAATGCACATGTGAAGTATCAAATCAATCGGACAATTGGTTGACGAGTTATTGATCGGAAAAGATTTTCAAACTTATTGTGACAGTGACCTTGACCTTTGACCCAGTGACCCTTATTTCAATAGTGGTCATCTACTGTCCAATGCCAATTCACATGTTTAGTATCAGACCAATCGGTCAATACGTTGAAGAGTTATTGATCGGAAACAATTTTCAAATTTATTGTAACAGTGACCTTGACCTTTGACCTAGTGACCCCAATTTCAAAAGGGGTCATCTACTGTCCAAGGCCAATGCACGTGTGAAGTATCAAGCCAATCGGTCAATCAGTTCACAAGGTATTGTTCAGACACGAACTGGTCTACCGACAGACCGACCGACCTTCAGCCAGCAAAACAATATACCCCCTCTTCTTCGAAGGGGGGGGGGGCCATAATTACACTATGAATGATGAAGTTGCAATCCGGATTAGATGCATTATACCTGCATATGACCTTGAAGTGTGATCTTGACTTTTGAGCAAGGGGCACGCTGTATCCTCATGTTGAAAATGTGTGGTAATTACTTTGAAATTACGTGACTTGCCTGTTAACATGCTCTCATTGACGATACAGTTGCCGGAGACGAGCACGGCGTCGCACTGCATGAGGCAGCCGCTCTTGGGGATCTCGATGATATCGCCGGGCACCAGGTCCTCGGAGCTGATCTCCATAGACTCTGAATGAACAACAGCATAGGAACACAAACAGATAGCGACCGCAAGCCCATATAAACTTTTTATATAAACAAGTCATATCTTAAGTGTTAAAATAATCATTTCAAATCAATTTGGTTTCTAAAGCCGAAACAGTAATTTTTCGTTGCAGATTTGATCGTTGCAGAAATACGCGCCTTACTATGTAAAACTGTTGCCAGGAAGCCGACGCGGTTCTCGATTATTGTCATTTTTTGTTAATTTCGACAATGTTGTCACACTGTTTATGAAAGACGCATGCCTTCCTGTAAATTGAATTGGAAACCGCTACATTTTAGAATGTTAGTACCAACTGACTTGACACATTCTGAAAACGTATGACCAATTCCAAATACTTACCGTTGTTATTCCTGATCACAGTAACAATTGTGAAAGACTGAACGGTGTTGCGTAGAGCACGTTGCATCTGTAACATAGGCAATAAACATATATATCCAGCTATTTTCAAATCTGTAGGAGATGAAGGTCGATGGGCGAAATAAACATAACGCATATAGTTTATTTTATAAGACGGTATTTTTTTTTCTCAGAGACTGGCACGTAACCAAAAGTTAAAACACAGAACACGAATATATTACCCCAAATCAAAATCATTTGCATGACTTTAACAGTAAAATTAATTGTGTCACACAAATGAACATGTCTGCGAAAAATGTATGGGAGAAAGTTAGCATTATATTTTAAGGCAGATGTTCATTGTGTTAGTATGCGTGTTTATGAAGCTTACCTTCCTGGTCTGGTAAATGGTGGTGGTGACGGAGAGTACTGAGATGAGCACGATGCACCCGGCGTAGTAATAGTACTGGTCCACGAACCAGAGCGTGCAGCTGAACACCTGGAAGATGTAGAACGGCGACAGCACCTGCAACACACGCCAACGACATCGGCACATGTAGCCTCAAACAACTACATACTGAGATACGACGTAGATGTATTCATATTATTTATAACTAACTAAAATGACCATTAACCGAGGCGTCACTTACACACATCTTGTATTTTGATACCCATGGTAAATAATGGGAATTATCAACCGCCTTCAAATGTACCAGATACTGATAAGCAACGCACATTCTCATGTACAATAAGAGAGAGGCGTGGCGACCTCTTATCTTGGTATGCGTACCTCTTTAAACAGAATTCTGATGATAGGGGTGACGTGGACGTCGATGTTGTTAAATCCGTATAGAACACGATTTCTGAAGACTTCGTTGAAAGATAGACACGCCACATCGTGGAAATAATTGCAAGTGACGTTATCTTCGATACCTCTGCGAACATAAAATACTTTTTACAAAGTGGGCTTTGCGTATAAAGTTGACTTTACATTGTATGCAAAGTATACCAAAAAGTACATGATGACCGTCTGTCTGTCGACACAAATTTGATTAAAAAGTATCCTACACTGTTCAACTTGCAACATTCAAACTTGCATGCATTTCCCCTTCTGATACGAAGTTATGCATGTGCGCGTGTCATCCTTCGTTGTAAATGACGTAAACAAATGTATGCCCCTTTTTTCAAATTAGATTTGTTTTAATACAACTTGCTACATATAACGACATGCGGCGTCAAGGAGTATTTGTAACTACAGTGACAAACACTACTTTCTAAATGCCGCCGATAAGAAGATAGATATAAAGATACACTGGTTAGTACTCACTTGAGCTTGATGAACTGCGAATATTCGGTGTCCCAGACATATTTAATCTTTTTAGTCACGAAATACCTTATAACGCCAGATCTCTGAAATCAAAGAATATTGACAAACGATTCCCTGTCAGAATATTGCTTTATATACAATAAGATTTATTTCGATAATTAAAACAAATTATTCATGTATTTTGACCAGGCACTTGAGTCGGACTTAAACTGAATGTAAACATATAAAATATGACCAATATATCAGTAGGTTAGTAATCAAGAACCAATGCTCAGCATTATCCTACTATTCTCCATGACTATCATCCTTAGTAATAAAGGAGATGTCTAAAATCGTTTCTAAACAAAGGCTTGCAGTCACATTTTTCATATATTGCTGTACTCTTACATTCGGGGATGATAGCTCTTCCTAAACAAAAGGATAGAGTCATAATTGGAATTCTCTCATAAACACCTGTTTATTGCGGATCTACAAACTGCATAGGTCCTACTT
This sequence comes from Dreissena rostriformis, assembly GCA_007657795.1. NCBI lineage: Eukaryota > Metazoa > Mollusca > Bivalvia > Myida > Dreissenidae > Dreissena > Dreissena rostriformis. The sequence goes on from VMBQ01001729.1 coordinate 132,092, forward strand.
TCGTAGGAGATTTTTAATGTTGCCGCTTCCGGGACTTTACCTTGGCGCCTTCTAAGTCCGCTAGAGGGGTGTTGCTTTCTTCGAAGACAGATTGGGACTCATTCACACGAACAACGTGCACGCTACAATAAACAGGAGAACTATGTCCTAAGTCCCGTTTTCTCTTTACAGTATTAAACATGTAAATACATATATATGAACGAAGTATTCATGGCACATAAGTGTTCATAGATACAATTAAATTGTATACTAAATTACACAGGATGATACCATTAATTCACAATGGCGTAAAAATCATTCTTAAAATTAACGTATGCGTCAACAATGTACAGAACATAACCTTATTTGCATTGCATATCAAAAAAGAACATTTCCAAAAGAGCAATTTAATCTATAATTGATACAATTCGAGTATATGCAGGAATAAAGACCATTCTCAATAATGATAATTAACATACTACTTCTTATAGGTGTGCCCCTAACAACCATGATTTTTAAACATATTTATTTTAAATAATTGCGTGTTCAAATGCCGACACTGGTACTTTTAAGTTAAAGAATGTACCTTTATAACTGTATAACAGTCCCAACCCCCCTGTGGCAAATGTCAACACAAAATAAAATAGTTTTAACACATTAAATTGTTTGAAGTAATTCAGAAAATGGTCACTACATACATGTATATATAATTATTTCGAACTTCGGCAGAGAATGTTTTGTGATGGATTTTAAAAGTGTGCTAGTATTTAAGTTTTGCAGATAATGGTTCTTATTCGTAGACATGTGGTAATCAACACATTTTCTTGGCGAACAAATTATTGCTGACAACGGACGCCGAAAAACGGACAAATGGCAGCGACTGAACACAATAGCTCACTGTTAGCACTTTATGCTCGTACGAACTAAAAGACAAATGTCAGATAATTTTCCGAAGCAAAGCATATATATATACAAGAGATGTGTTTGTCAGAAACACAATGCCCCCTAATGCGCCGCTTTGAAATTTTGTATTTTTTTTTACCTTTGACCTTAAAGGATGACCTTGACCTTGACCTTTCACCACTAAAAATGTGCAGCTCCATGAGATACACATGCATGCCAAGTATCAACATGCTGACAGGACAAAAACAATATACCCCCTTTTTAGTTGTTCGCTTGCGAACGACTAAGGTTACTAGACCACGAGGAGTTTGCGGTGCGGCAAAAAGGAGTTTGCGGCGCGGTTTCAGTTCTTACACTATATTCATTTACAAATTGACACATAATATGAATATCGTGTTAAATGGAATAGTTTTGAACGGATCGTATATTTTAAAAGTAAAAAAAAAAAAAAATCTTTTTTAACTAATACTCGTTGCTGAAGAGTATTCGTATGAATGAATAAATAGTCCAATATGTGCTGACGTAGCACATAGTAAAATTTCATTGGTTGATTATAAAAAGAATTGTGGCTGAAAACGAGATTTTGACGTATTTTGAGCTGACCTCGTTTCCGAGTAAACGACATAATTTTTTAC